>JAQIWK010000060.1:0-28063 GCA_034695265.1 Dissorhina ornata | reverse complement strand
GATGTGGGCACAACATCCGACTGTTCTGTTACCGGTAGAGCACTGGCAACTATACTCTAATAGTGCCTCGACACCGCTTATTATTTTGTCTATCAATCAAGACATAGACAAAATAACGCACCGACGAGCAATGTCGAGATTGTATACAACCTCGGACTAGCACGCGATCTTCAGCATCGATGCTATTGTGAGCAAGCCGCAGAGGTCCAATGTGTTTGCACACTTGAACCTCATACTCACCATCAGGCTTACGATGCTCAGCATAATACGACTCGGCTTGTCGAAGCTGATATGATCCCATTGTTTTCAATCGATGATCTGCTTCACTAAGAATCATAAACTCAAGTTGGGTTGAGTCTGGGTTATCAAATGAAGCAGACTTTCAATTGAGTCCGTCTTCATCGACAAGATCAGCCAGTCGGTTTAACCGATCAAGTCGGCTGAGCATTCGGTCGGCAATGCTCAGACCGTCCCATTTGTCTGACTATATGCCGGCGCGAGTGGCATACAAAATTGCATAGACAATTCTGAAATCAGTAAACAAATGGGCTACGGATTTATTAGGCCAAACCATGCCAAAGTGCCGGTAAACTTTTTTTTATGTGCCCGCTATTTGCCTCAACAATGAACCGGCACTTTGTGACAAGACGAGACCTATTTGACAATAGACATTTATTAAAAACATAGTTATAAAACATTTGTAGTTTAATTATAAACATATTTTGGAAGCGTATTATGTAAGATATTGCTAAGCATTGAGTTAACATTTTCTTTGTTAAAATATATAAAGTATTTTTATAAATAACGTCAAAAATTATCATTTTTTATATTTACCAGGTTATATCTTCATTTTGGTTTAATAATTATATAATGTTTTGACAGTATTTTGTAGTACTCATCAAATGCTTTCTAATGATATGCCACATGACATGTTTTGCAGTTGTAATTTGCCGAAAATTGATAAAATAACTACAATTTTTAAATGGCCGCCGTGACCACACTTGACCTCTGATCATAATAATTTTTACAAATTATCAATCCATATAAGAAGGGCTTTCAGAAAATCTATATTAAAAATGAATCAGAGTTGATAACATAACGGGGCCGCTTATAATGGTGAAAAAACATCATCCTTTATACAACTTATAATTAAATTTAATTAAACGGACAAATTATTTGCACATTTTATAAACAATACATTATATAACACTAAAACAATTTATAAAACTTTTTTAAAAACTTTTAATTAATTAGTTTTTTATTTAAAAAAAAAAATTTTAATTAAGTTTTTAAAATAAATATTAAATAAATTAAATATTTAAAATTATAATTAACTTGATGTACACACTTGAGAAGCTAGTTCACAAATGATAGTGTTAATTAAAAACCACCCAAATATTACACTTAACGTACTCACACCGACACTGTTATCTTGATATACATGTTATCAATTTGATTTAATTGGAGCCAACATATACTTGTACAAATATTAATTGTCTAATTTTACATCATCATTATTATAACTAAAATGCTATATAAGGTGTACTTGGATCTAAATTAATATATAAAATTATTAATATCAAATGTAACTTGGTTCAATTTGTCAATATAATTAGACCAAGGGTGTAATGTTCTAAATGTGTGGGCTTTTTGTTCAAAGTTAATTGTTTGCCGCATCACATTATTACCCCCCAATTAATCAAACCATACTTCAAAGTACTTTAGATATATATATTACGGACTTTTTATATGACTTTATTTGTCAATTGTTTTGTAATCACTTGTTTTACCCCTCCTATGGACCAATTGCTTACCCTGAAGTGAGTGATATAGTCAGGTGCTGTTTATTTAAATACAATTAAATGTCTAGATTTGGTGATTACATTAACTAATTAAAGCAATTCATCTTAAGTTTGCAAAATTAACTTAAAGTTTATATTCAATGTATTATCAGCTTTGACTGTATTTTCAAGAGTCGCCGCAAAGCAGCCAATGGTTTAGAAATACAGCCTTTCCTATGGCTCGGCATAAAACTTCACTCAAGTTTCACAATAATTTCATCATTACTTGACTTTTCATTCAGTGAATCACTTCTCTATATATTTCAACCAAATAATAGGTATATATTTTAAATCCTATTCCTGTGTTCACTGACTACTAAACATATTTGAAGTTTAATTGTTATATAAAACTAAACTAAACTAAATTGATAACAAATATGACTAATATAATGGTGTCATAAAAACTACAAAACAATTAATTTTAAACACTTTTATCGTTACATTTCTAACTAACATTTTTAGACCATTAGTTTTAAATTAGTTGTGTAATTATTGGTAACCTTAAGCACATAAGGCACTTATATGCACTTGGTCTTTTTATTTGATTTTATAAAACTTTAATTGATTAGATTTAAAGCAATTTATATTTATTTAAATGTAAATAAATTATAAGTTCACTATTAGGTCCACAAAAAATAATTTAATTAAATCAACAAAATATTATTGAACTAAAAGTCTAGTCTAAAGTTTAGTACAAAAGTTTTACTCTTGTGTTGAATAGTATTTCATAATATTTTTGTTAAATTAAATTATGTTTTTTACTCAACATCTCGTGATTTATAAATATAGATATATTTTCCTTCATTTTGTTTACAATTTAATTATAATTTATAATATATTGTATTTGAAACACAAACCACTTGTTAGTGCACTAGGAACTTTTGTAACAAGTTGCACTTAAACTAATTACCATGAACAACTTGATTTTATTATCATTAAACTTTGCATAACTATATAAAAACAAAACTGAGAACTAAATGAACTCATAATGTTTTTATTTATTTATTTATTTATACATAAATATTTATTTAGTTTAAATATATTTATAAATAGAAATTTAAGATGCTAACAAATTTAGCAAGATCATATTCCGGGTAATAGGAAAATATGGCCTTGTTGCTAGTGTACCTAAAAATGAACGAGTCATTTATAATAACAATAAATAAAAGTTATATAATATTAGTCATAGGAATTGGTCACAGGTATGGAATGATAAATTATAAGCCAGGTCATCTAACCCTCAACATGTGCAAAGTTTGC
This sequence comes from Dissorhina ornata, assembly GCA_034695265.1. Lineage (NCBI taxonomy): Eukaryota > Metazoa > Arthropoda > Arachnida > Sarcoptiformes > Oppiidae > Dissorhina > Dissorhina ornata. The sequence continues at coordinate 24,962 of JAQIWK010000060.1, read as the reverse complement.
TAAATGCAGTTATAAAAAAAAAAGTTCACCAATAGTTTTTCTTAAATATAAAATTTAAAACTTTTAATAAAATATTTATTTTGAAAATTAAAATATAAATAAATAAATGCAATTAAATTAAATACATTAATGACATTAAGTTTGCATAAAGTATTTGTAATTTAAAAACTTTTAATTTTAAATTATAAAAATAACTTTTTTTTTTAACATTTGGATTAAGCATTGGTCACAGAATTGGCACAACTTTTTGGCACTTTTTAAAGTCCAATGGATATCACATGAAATGACATGAATTGCAAAATTACAGTATATTTTATTATTTGAAAGACAATTAGTTGACGTAATTGTTGGAGAATTTGAGTGTAAAATTAAAAGTCAGACAATATTTTGAGTGATTGAGCGATGAATGCATTTGTGTTTCATTTGCAACAAATGATACCAAAATATTGACATTTAATTTGACACCAAAAACAACACAACATTAAAGAGTGTCAAACACTTTGAGCTTTGAATCAATGGTTTAGTTATTTAATTAATAATCAATGCATTAATATATGACTCAATGGATTGACTGATCCAGTGATTGACCCCCTAATGGCCGATCACCAGCTAATCGACGATTGGCTTAATAGTGGCACAAATATTGGCCAAACATCGGCTCAAGAGGCCGATGAATTAGTGGCCAACGACCAGCTGGTGTCGGCTTTATTCACTTACTTTGATCACTTGCGCACCGATGACCAGGTATTGCTTGTCATTATCATCTTAAGATTGATCCCATAATGTTTGAATGTATTGTTTTGGTTGTGTTTCAGTCTTTGGCGCCGATATGTAACAAATTGTATGCATATTATCGGTCAAATGAGGACCGATTGGTCCGCTTCTGTCTGGCATTCCTACCGCCCCTAATCGGTGTCCATATAATGAGCGCACATAACGGCGGCCACAAGTGTCGAGCGGTGGATGTGTTGTTGTTAGGCGTCTATAACCTGGAAGTAGTGGACAGTGAGGGCCAGCTGTTGACACAGACATTCCGATTGATGTCTTTGGCAAAGCCGTCGATATATCACGAGCCGTCGCCCCACTCGTCGGCCGCCAATCAATCCTCACTATTAACTGAACACAACATTTCAAAACTGGACAACATTTGTGGTGATATTGAGATTCCTCTGTTTGGTCCCTATTCTGAAGTGGACAACATTGTGGCCAACAATCGCATGGATGTGATGACTATATTAATGAAAGTTTTCAATCAAAACATTAGTTCATTAAACAAACACTCTTTGTCTGCATTATGTCGGATGTCTCTAAGGTTTGCATTGAATTTCAATATATTTTTTTTTATGTCTTTAATATTTGATCCATTTTTACGATAAGTGTTAGTCTTTTTTTGTAGTCATTATTTAGCTTATTATTCCTCTAAATCTCTATATCATTATCTAAAATGCATTGAATTGACACTAATTTCACCAAAAAAGACCAGTAATTGCTTGAAAAGCTTTATAGGAAACTAAAGAAAGTTAATTATTTGAGGAAAATAGTTTGTTTAATATGAATATATTTAAAAATGGTTTGAAAACTATTTACAATGTAATTAAATTGCAATTAATTTTTTTAAATGAATCACTTGATGACAGACTTCTACGCCAGGGATCTATCAATATATCGCTTGAAAAGTTGAATTCAATTAATTTGAATGCATTGTTGGCTTCCAATCAATTAATATCGCGAAACTCGACTAAAATCCCGTTGAGTTCACCCTTTTTGGTCGAAATAACAAACTCTGTGTACTATTGTCTCTATAATGACGCCACAGATATGGCCTTTGAAGTGCTTGAAGAGATCCATAGCAGAGCTGTCAATCATTTATATACAGATGTTTTACTGGTATTTATAATTGTTTTATTGAAATATGTTTTGTTTGATACAATGTTCACTCAAATGATTCACATGTTTTGTAATATTTTCAAAACAGATGACAAATGCAATAAGAAATTCACTTCTAATAAGTTCGGGTCAGCCGTCGGACGGCCCGATGGGCATAAATGTTGCTCTTTCGCCGACGTCCAGCACATCGCTGACCACAACAGGAATGGCAAAGATAGCCATTACTAACGCGTCGTTTAAGACACGCAAACTTCCCGATGACATTCCCATTGTGGCCAACACTAACAGCACCACAAATCTCGGGTCCAATCCAATGATGGGTACCATTAATGAGGAGACGGATGAGTCGAAAGAGATGGTTCCCGAAAAGTCAAAGACCAGTGCCATTAAGGGTGTGACGTCTGGTATCGGCAAAATGGGTGTCATTCAGAAACTCAAAGAGATTAAGGACAAGAAAAAGGAGGCAAATATGACACAAAAGAGTGCCAAACATCGGTCAGAAAATGGCGATGCAGTCAATCATAAATTATTGGGTCACGAGGACAGTGGCAACGATTACGGGTCCGACACATCCGGCATATCAGACACGAAATTGTCATTTTCCGAAGAGACCATACCTTTGAATGTAATGAATACCTCAAACAAGACATACTTTGATGATAATGATGACGACGTCAGCGACTCGAGTGGTGACAGTCGTAAGGGTTCGGACAGTAAAGCAAAAGTGCCTCTCGTTTGTGTCGGCTCTGACTCCGCACTCAATAATCCCAATAAACATAATAATAATAATAATAGTAACGATACTTCTGTTAACGTCTAAACATTCGCAACAAATTTATAGTTAAATTAATTATATAATTAATAATCTGTTGAAAAAAGCAATACAAATATATATTTATATTTATATTGGACTATAATTTTTAAGAACTTTTAACAAGACTTTTAGTTCCTATAATTCAATGGGTTTTACAAATTATTTTCCATTTTTTTCTGTTGTCTTCAAATAAACCAGAGATTAAACAATCAATGAGTCGATCGAAAGAAATGTTATAAGATTTTTGATATATAATGAATTCAAATGAATACAAAAAACAAGTTGTTATGAATAATGTGTGCCACAAATAATTTGGTGCTTTAAATACAAATAAAATAAATTCAAATGAATTATTAAAATACCGTATAATATATAGTGAAATATAACTAAATTAAATAATAATAATCTATACATACCATACAATTCTCGGTGTAATTTTAAATTATTAAACATATTGTGAGTCATATTGTGTATTCATATAAATATATATTTAAATTAAACACACAATTAGATGTAAATAATGTTTTTGTTTTATGAATTGAAAAGAAATAAATTAAAAATAAAATATTTAAGTTTTACATTGAATTGAATAAACATTTTTTTCAATCAATTTTTTAAATTTTTATTTTAAAGGAATGACTGAATAAATTAATTTGATTCAAACAAAAATATAAATATAAAATTAGTTTAATTTCATTGCATTTTATAATTAGTTTTTAATTTAAAATGTTTTGTCTAATAGTTTATTATCACAACTCGTCTTTCAATAGAGTGTACCTATTCCTCGATGGCGCCAACTTTGCGAACGTTGACTCGGGTGGGGTCGTCTGACCAGGCTGTCCATCAAATACAATCAATACAATTAGCATTCATTCATTGCATTTCAATATTTTTCATAATTAGTTCACTTTTTAAAGTCTAATTAAATAAATGTCTTAATTATTAAGTGATTGCTTACTTGTCCTTGAATTTCATTGGTGACCGGATCGGGTCCAAAGTGGAACTCCCGGTGAAGTTTTCCCGAATACAGGTCTTGTAAAAATTCTTTTAGTTTACCCGGTATTCTGTCCATTATAACACACAAAATATTTACCATTAAAACAAAAAACTAGTCAATCATTTATAAGGTAAAACACAACACTTACAAAACATCGTCAAAGTGAGGAAACAAATACATGTGTCGGAAGCTATCGATGGCAATGAGTGGCAAATCTTTTTGAGTTTTGCCCAAATGGTGCAATGGATGCGCAAATTTGAGTCCATCGGCAATCAAAAAGTTAACATTTCCCGACTCTGTTAGCAGTTCACTGTGAACTACTTTATTATAGACATCAATACTATGTTTATCGTCCGGTGCGTGAAATAGTATGACAAATGGTAGGCCTTCTTCAGTATATTCTTCTGCATTTTCAAACGTAATCTCGCGAACCAAAGGAATGCATTTATCTGTAGTCCAAGTACTCAACTCATTGTAACTCTGAAGGACTCCAGGAAATGGTAAGTCATTTATATTAGGCTTCGTTCGCGAAGGTTTGAACACTACAGACATTGATTGGCCGTTTGACAGATGGGATTGGGAGGGATCGCCGGTCACCCAATAGAAATAACAGTCGTCTCGCAAATCAATGGCCACTTTTCGGTAAATGGCGTAGTCTTTCGTTTGGTAGGGAAGCGCCGATGAGTAAGCAATTAACGAGCCTTTAGTTTCTTCTATTTTATTAAAGTCATCCATGGTCTGAATGTGTTGAATCGGATCTTTTAGTAAATCTCTCACGTGTTCAACCATAGCATCGGTGCTGCGTTGACCACGAAATTCACGTTTCATTGTCTTGCCGTTCATTAAAAGCTTAAGTGTTGGATATTTTGATATATGAAAGCGTGTGCCTAAAGTGGCTGTTCATTACAAAAAGTAATCATTTTATTAGACAATTATAATGCAAATCATTAAAAGTAAGACTTACTTTCATGTTCACAATCAACTTTGCCAAACAATACTCTCTCAGGTTCCTAACAAATCACATACAAATAACAATCAAATGAGACAATTATAGCAATAAAAATCAAATTCAATTAAATACCGGAAACTCTTGGAGCACTTTATGGTAAGCCTCTTCAAAAACGGGTGCTAATATTTGACTGAATCGACACCAATCGGCGTAAAAGTTTAGAAAAACCAATTCATACTTCTCTGTCATTTGACAAACAAATATTAAAACAAAGCATTAAAACAATTGATAAATATTTATATTTTTAAATATAATTTACGAGTAATTTCATCAAAATTATTGGCGTTTAGTTGAACTACATTTGGATTGGCAACACTTGACGCCGGTATTAAACACAATATAAGGCACTGCAAGTCAATTCAAACAACTAGTTAGACATCAGTATTGATAACATATTTAATATATTATTATTATTACCCAAACTATTAAGCCATCGATTGATTGATATAATGATTTAGTCCACAAATTAACGCTACCTTTAAGTAACATTTTTTTCGTACAAAAAATACTGAATTTTTAAATGAATTTAAAAAAATTTGATATCAATATTGATAAACAAATGAGTGATGTCTTCAGGTGAGCATCCAATTACAGGTAACACTAAAATTTTTGGTCAACAAATGGTCATCAAAATAATGGGTCAAAACTTGGGACTCAATGGCCGGTTCGGGTGAATATCTGGTTGTATTCAAACGACACGTCAATTAATAATTACAATATAAATAAATAGATATAAATATAATGTTTAAAAACCTATTAAATAGATATCCAATGAATATATACCTGAAATATACAGTGAAAAAAGTGATGAACCGAGAGCTTCAGACGTGTAACTAATGCACCAAACGCTCACTTTTTTGGACTAAACATTCACTGTATTTGTCATAAAAACACAGTTTTATTGTATTTTTTTCTAATGAATTAAAGTCTGAAACTAAAAATAATAATGAAAATGAAAATGCATTTTAAAAATGTGTTAATGAAATGAAATGAATGGATGATTGATTGGCACCAAACCGTACCTTTCAAATCAATTAACTGTTAATTCAAACAAAAATAAAAATATATTTTTTTTGAAACAATTTTGCGGCGATTTTTGCGATGAATTTATAATTTTAAAACCCAAACAACTAAATCAAACGGATATTACAGTTAATGTAAACACTGAAAAAATAACATAAATTTAATGATTAATTAATTAATGAGTCAATTATATGCCAATAGAGAGCCTATAATAATAATACTGAACACAGTTTTTTGATTGCATTTAAAAAGTGATTTTCAATTGACTCTCACTATTGAATGCAAAGTATTGTGCAATAAATCGCTTCAATGAATGCCATTCACCGACACATTCGCCGCTCACTATATATGTGTCACACTATTTGTGACCAAAATATAACCACATTTGGCAACACATCCCACGCTTTGCATATGTTTTGAACTCTTTTGATACAACGATACGACATAAGGGGGCGGTGTGTGGGCGGAGTTTTTAAGTATATTTCCATAGATTATATACTAAATCTATTGGAAACCCTTCGTTCACACCAGTTTTGGGGGCAAAATATTTAACTAAACTTACGTGTCTTTACATTTAATTGTATTTAACGGCTATTTAATTGAATATCCATAGTATTAATGATTAAATTTATTAATAATAATTAAATTAAAACATTTTATTTAAGTGTTAATAAACTTTAAAAGTATTTAATTAAATAAATTTAATATATAGTTTGTGAACAAATGGGAGAGTAATGTAAATATACAATACATAATGCAATTGAAAGACAATCCCTTGTATTGCAGGTTTGGGCGCAATATTTCCCGCTTTTTATACGCTTTTCATTGCATCTGAAAGTGAATTGTCTTTCTCTAGGCTTTCAGACAACAGATCCGTAGCTTAAGAGTCATAGTTAGTGACCAAAGACTTAATAGTGATATAACAAGTGGTGATATAGTTATCATATAAAATACAGACAACATGTTTGAGGCGCGACTTATTCAGGGAAGTATATTGAAGAAGATATTGGATGCCATCAAAGACTTGGTCACCGATGCCTCGTGGGATTGCAGTCCTAATGGCATGTCTTTGCAAGCCATGGACACGAGTCACGTCTCGTTGGTGTCCGTATCGCTCAATTCGGACGGTTTCGACAAATACCGATGCGATCGCAACCTCACGCTCGGTATGAATCTGTTGAGGTTTGTCTATATCATCTGCAGAGTCTCATTGTCGATCACCACTTAATCCAATTGCTTACCAAACAGTCTGTCAAAGATTATGAAATGTGCGGCTAATGACGACACGATTATCATCAAAGCTGGTGACGCCGGCGATAAAATTACTCTACTTTTTGAGGCCCAAAGTATGTCTTTATTTGATCCATTGGTGTCTTTAATATCTTAAACGATTTATATCTCTAACAAAACTCTTTGTCTTTGATGTGTAAATGATTTAACAGATGAGTCAGAAGTGGCTGAATATGAGATCAAACTCATGAACTTGGATTCGGAATACTTGGGAATTCCGGTCAGTATTTTGTTTACCATTTTTATGTGAATGAATAGTTGTGTTTGACTTGTGATGTGATATGTTTAGGACACGACATACAACGTGACCATCAAAATGCCGGCCAATAAGTTTCAGCGCATTTGTCGTGATTTGTCTCAAATCGGTGATGCGGTCACCATCTCGTGCGCGAAGGACGGCGTCCGTTTCGGCGCCTCCGGAGATCTCGGTTCGGGTTCTATACGGTTGGCACAGACGGCCACTTCGGACAAACCGGAAGAGGCGGTCACCATCTCTATGCAGGAGGCGTTGTGTCAATCGTTTGCACTCAAGTATTTGAATCACTTCGCCAAAGCTACTCCTTTGGCATCTCAGGTCGTACTATCCATGTCACCCGACGTACCACTCGGTAAGCATTTGGTCTCATTGTCTCTAATGATTACATTCATAACATAATTGTCTTACGATTAGTGGTTGAGTACAACATATCGGACAACGATGAGGACAATCCGTCGAGCATTGGATTCATTCGCTACTATTTGGCGCCGAAGATCGACGACACCGACGAGTCATAAGTTTAGCAAATAATTAATGTCTTAATTAATTAAAATCCCAATTTCTGTCCGAAAACATCAATCCATTTATAATTTGAATTTCATTTTAATTTTTAAATTAATGATTTGATTTTTTTAAAGTAAAACTAAAACTGTTTTAAAACTACTATTTTTTGTATTAGGAATTAAATTTAAAAAATAAATTTAAAGTCAATCCATAATTTAATAATTAATTTTATTTAATAATCCATTCATAACAGGATAACAAACTTTAATCAGTTGATTGTTTAATTATAAATTCACTTTTTTGTTTAAATTAATATTGAATTTATATTTAATTCAAACACTTTCTTAATTATAATGGATTTCACAACTAATCTATAGATTAAATACAATTATAATCCAATTGAATTTAAAAGCAACAAAAAATACATTAACACATAAATAGTTCAATAGTTTGTGTTATTTTGGCGTTTCATTAATCGTGTGTTTAATTGTTATGTGAATTAATATTTTTGTTAAATTAAAAAAAATTTATCATAAAATAAAATGAAAACAGAAAGTTTCGGGAAAACAAATGTTAGCGTAAAATGCATTTTAATTTGCAATATAATGTATGGATGAATTGTTCAAGTGATCAGTGTAAATCTACATCTAATAATACCAATGCAATGTTAGAAGAGATCATTAAATAATTTAAACAATTATTGTTAATTATAATGTTTGTTTGTTTTTTCTTTAAACTCATTTTGATTGAGTGAATAAGTATTGGAATCAATTAGTAATGTATTTATGAAAACAATGTTAATATTTAAATTATTACCAAGCACAAACAATATAATTTGCTAATTTTATATAAAATGTATTTAATGAATTACTTAATAAAACATAAAATAACAATTCAAATAACAAAACAATAAGGCTTTTAGTTATTATTATTATTAATTTAATTGACACTATAATCAACTTTTAAAATCAACAAAATGTTTACTTCAATATTGAATTTTAATTTTACGTTATATTTATGTCTAAATTTAATAAACACTTAATTGATTTAACAGTTTGATTAACACAGACTACATTTTATAAGACTAGTTATGCAATAAATATATGTAATTAATAATAGTATATAATAGCCATCGGTTGGATCGCAAACAACTTAATTCTTGAATTTATAATATTTTTAACTTAATTTGTGATTAAAATCGACGAAACCTTTTTAATTAATAGAAAAAACAATTATATTTTCACTGAAATGATATAAGATTTAAATAATGAAACAAAATGTAACTTAAAAAAACGAATAAAAGGTCCGATTATTTGGAGAAAAAACAATTAATAAAAAATAAAATATTTGTTCAAAACAAACAAAATACAACATATTTAGTATGAGTTCAACAGATTGGTTGAGTTCAAGTGGTCGCCCAACAGTTGGTATAATTTGAACTGCTCTTCGGGCTTAAGTCTGTTAATTAGCTGAAACAGTTTGGACGGGTTGGGCGCCCGTATAAAACTGGAAATGTATACGTTTACGAATGTTGCCATCAAATACTGGCAGTCAAACCGATCCACAATACCTCCATGACCTGGTATTATATCACCAAAGTCTTTGATTTTGAACGCTCTCTTGAATCCACTCGCAAAGAATCCACCAAAAGGTCCTATTATTGAACTAAACAACGATAACGACAGCGAATGCAATACAAATGGATACATCGTTACTGTCATCGGTATCTTAAACTATTAAAACCAATTGATAGAAAAAAAATTTACTACCAAAATCTATTTATATAAATACAACACAAGTTTATGGGTTCATACCGGCGATAGTCTGTTAAAGTAAGCCAAGTCTTGCGGTAAATGATATTCAGTCAATTGAAAAAGCAGTGTGGGCTCACAATCCATCGTTGTTTGCTCCAAGTCTTCCGAGTATTCAATGGGACAAACAAAGTATTTGTATTGACATAATACGTGCGAAAACTATTCATTATAACAATTAAATTACACATTAAATTAATTTAAAAAAAATTTTTTTTGATAAAAACATTAAATCATACAATCATTCCGAGAATAACGGTCAGAACACCGCCGCCTATAAAGCCTTCCCAAGTCTTCTTTGGCGAGAGTTTAATGAGTGGTGTTCTGCCGAAGAAAAATCCAAACAAATATGCCATAACATCGTTACAGACTATCATCGATACGGGAACTATAAACCAAATCAGTCCCTCAAACATATTTTGCAGTATTAGATACGATTGGGTCACTACTATTAGTAGCGTTACGTGTGTCCACGCAAACTATGACCAAATTTATAAATTAATTAACTAATAGATTGAATCCAAGATTATAGCCAATTAAATTTACCAATGAAAATTGTCTCATATAATAATTTTTGGTTAGACTCAACACAAACCAAACAAATCCAATGACATATAAACAAAACGATATGAAGCGATGGTATGTGACGAGTGGTCGCATAAAATTCTGCATTAAATGTAATTAAATTTAATTACAAAATTAATTTCCATTAAATCACATAAACAGTAAAAAAAATTATCTTTAATTTAAGATCTTTCAAGCAATGCTTAATAAAAGCTATCAATCGCTAGACATGTCTTATAAGAATCGGAGAAATAAATGGCAACAAAAAAATAGATAAAAAAGACTTACCGTTCGGTGAAGAGCGAGACCAAAGTAGTCGACCATACTTTCACCATAAAAGAAGTAATTGGATGCCACCAACATATACCAAGATAAAGATCTAAACCATGGTAAATTATGCAATCGATACACACAATAGCCAATGTTTATAATTTCTCTAAAACAAGTCACTTGGACTCCAAGAGTCTTCAATTCAAAACAAAATACAAATATATATTGAATTTAATATTGAAATTGAAATATTCAAAGCATACTTACAGTGACTATTAAAGCCATGGGTCCGCCCCATATGATCAAACAAAATCCACTGACCATTAGTATAGTGAATATACTTCTGACCACATAATTCCTCCACCTATTCACATCAAACACCAAATTGATGTTAAAATACATTCAAAATCAGTTATAACGACGGGTTGTTATAAATGCGGGGTTACGGTATTAAACACTTAATACAAACTGAGCTCGAGTCACAATACTCATGTAGTGTCAATGTAGGTCCAATCCAACATGCGTTAACACCTGTCATTTACCTAAACCAATGGTATGACCCAACACTGACCAGTTGACCACAACTGACACAACTGGTTGGTGTCAATGTTGTACAGTGTATTGAAATTGAGAATAGCAATAACAAGATTATCTGAATACTATCAAGGCACTCAGATAACTTTATGTTACTATTCTCGATTTCAATCGGCTTTACATATAGGGGGCAAACGCATGTTGGATTGGTTAACACAACAAGAGTAGTGTGACTCGAGTCCAGTCATTATACAATACTTGGCCGGAAGATGGTCTAAGACGTTCACATTCATCTGATCGGTCGCTTGTGGTAACTCATTAGGTCTCATAACTTCTCCGATGTTTGTCTCATCAATAAGACGATCGTCTTCCGAGTCGATACCTTCCGAACTCATCCGTCTTAGCGGCGCTTTGGGCGCTCTCTGACCAGTCTATTGATGTCCAACCATCACATCATCACATCATCGCAAACAACAATACAATACAAATTCAATACAATATTTCATTTATAAACTAAATAACAAAAACCAAAACTTATAGTTCACTGACATTTCAAATTCAATTTATAAAACAAATTATAATTTTAATTATAAATAAATTAAATATCATTTGAAAATATTTATATTTTTAAAACAAAATAAATTTATAATAAATAATAATTAAAAAAATGATTACAAATGAGGAAATTTGTTAAATAAATGCTATATCTTTGTTATCAAAACAACATTTTATAACATAATTATTGATTTAATTATTACTATTAAAAAACTATTAATTTAAAAAAATCTAATTATAAACAAACGGATCCATTGAGTGATCAAATACCTGGACATCTTGAGGGCCGACGGTAGCCGATGGCTGATTGCGTTGTCTTAATGTCTGCGGGTCTGTAGTGCCCATGATTTTTGTGGTGATAATTGTGCCAACAATTTCAGTGTATTTAACACTTTATTTATTATAAATAAATTAATTGTATTTTTAATTTTAAAACATTAAAAGCAGTAATTGTTTGTAAAATATTAAAAGCATTTAAATATTAAAACACAAACCAAACTGACAGTCAAATTGTTGACTAAATTTTGATTTTTATTTTTAATTCAATGTTTACTAAAAGGCGTGGCCTATCGGTGCACAACATTTCACACACAATCACATCAATTATGTCACTAACACTTTGGCTTTACTTTTCAAATTAGTTTTAATTACAATTAAATTGTTATTTAATTAAATTGCAAACTAATTTTTTTATAAATAATAAACAATAATTGTTATCAATTTGTTTGGCAAAACTATTTGTGTGTTTATAGGTATACAAGCATTGCCTGCAAACAAGTTGGTGATGGCATTGGTGTTTGAAATGTTCAATAACAGTGTAAATTCAACACAAAATAAAAAAGTTTTGTCATTGAATTTCTCTTCAGCTCTTCTTGAAATTCAACTATAATTTTAAAAATAGTTTTATTTTTTTTGTGCGAATAAATCGCAAAATGAAAAAACATTTGTATTTTTTGTGTGTTTATCTGAATCTGTGTATTACAACTGTTAATTAAATTACAACAATAAAACTATTTTTAACCAGTTATTATGTCAATTTAGACCTGGATAACTGAATTGAATTGCTACATTAAAAGTTTTAATTTAAAACATTGAATTTATAATTTCAATGCTATTAAAAAACACACAATAATTGTTTGAATAAAAATTTATTAAAAGTATCAAAAACCGCAATTTCACATTTTAAAAAGTATATTAAAGTATTTATCAATACATGTATTATATTCATACGGTTTTGCATACAAATAAAAAATGAATTAAAAATCCAATTAAAAGTGAGTGATATAAAGAAAATCTGATAATTCAAGTTATAATATCATTAATATAATATCAATACAATTAATGTAATATGCATTTTAAGTATAAAATTAATTAACTGTTGCCTTAAGTACGAGAAATGCAAGAAAATTAACTCCAAAATCAAAATTAAATATCAATTAAAAACTTATAAATAATACTCAGAATTTGAATGGTTTGGCAATGACTTCTCGTTTCATGTAATTGAGATCATCAGAAAGGGTTCGCTTCTTGAGAACCAAATCCTGAATTTTGTGATCAAAACTGAATGGTTTAAAAGTAGTCGGCTTTCGTTCGGTATGTCTGGCCTGAACTTGAAAGCTCTTAAACTCTGGCATTGGATGAGCTTTGAATGGCATAGGTTTGGGCTGTTGTTGTTGTTGAGTCTCATTAGTCGATCGTAACTGATTGCGGCGTTCCGTTTGGAAGTGCATTTCGACCGCTTTTGTCGGCTCTTTGGATGACTTGATTTTGGGAATACCAGAAGCAAACTTGGCGTCAAATAACTTCTTGCGAATAGGATTAGCTTTAAATGAATGCTTCTTGATTTGTGAGGCAATTATGTCTTCAGTTGGACGTGGCGTACGTCGATGTCTTAGAATTGAATGCAGTTTTGGTGATTTGGGTCGAGTCATGGATGATGTTGACGACGATCGCGAACCCATACCATTGGGAGCCTTCTGTACGGTCCGATCTACAGAGGAAGACCTACCGCGCGGTTCGGTTTCAAACTCACGCAACAGTTCAGCCATTGTTTTGTAACAGTTGGTCGGTTTTTTAGCTGTAGAGTAGAGTCGAGAAACCACTTCTGAATTCCTGGGTTTCGGTTTTGAACTCAATATTGATTTTTGAATTGGAGTTCCCTTTCGATGGGAACTCAGAATAGATTTACGGATCGGAGTGCCTCTCCTGCGGGTCGACGACTTCCTTTTGGGATATTTTGCCGCCTCTTCGGGACTGACCAAAGTTACCGACTTTTGCGGCTTCTTCTCGCTCTTCGAATCAATCTTTTCGATCACATAAGACTCACGACCAGTAAGTGTTATATTAACGGCTGTTTCCACCAATTCATTATCATTTGTGGCAAACACTTCATCTTCAACCGCGTTATCGTTAACTTCTGCATTATTTTCATTCACTTCTTCTTCTTCGCTAAACAATTCATTTTGTTCTTCATTTTGATCATCATTTTGGATCACATCTTCGTCATCACTCAGCAGTACATTGTGCTCTTCGTTCTGCTCTTCATTTATGATCACATTTTCTACCACTTCTTCGACCAATTCATCCACTTCTTCGTCTATAGCGGCAAATAATTGGCATTCATTTGAGATCTCAATTATTTCAACAACAGGTGTCTCAACGATCTCATCAGATGTGGGAAGAGCTTCGGCCAAGTCGTCCAACTGGAAGACGCCTTCATCGCCGGTGTCTCTCAACCGATTGGACCTTTTCTTCTTCTTAGAGGATGTCAGACGAGTTTCCCTCAACGGTGTGGAGCCGTTGTGCTGAAGAGTGCGCATAGGAGTGGCCCTAAACTTATAGGCCGATCGCTTGTCACCGCCACTCATATACTTTTTGGTTGAATAGAAGATTTCGTTGTCATCGGTGTCCACAACGTTCTCCTTATTCTGTGGCGGCGTTTCATACCTCAACACATCCCTATCGGTCATCGACTCGCCCTTCAAATCACTCACTAATGTCTTGTTGTGATTATTGCCCAACTGTTGGCCAACACTTTGCGGACTCAACACTTCGTGGTTGCACTCAAAGAAGTGGTCCATTTGTCGCAACTGAGCCGTAGTCTCGACGGCCATTAAGTCGCAAAACTGCGGACACTTATAGTCCCAATCGGCCCCGTCATCGGCGGCACTGTTATCCACGCAATCACTCGACCTATTAGTCAGACAAACAAAATATAGACAATTAAAACAAAACAATCAATTAATGTCTACAAAACAAATGCATTACATCTTAAGCCCAAAAAAGATGGGATCAAATTAAGTGATAATTAATGGTTAGGTTTAACGTTGAATGCAATCGTAAACACAAAACACAATTCAATACAAAGCGCTTTGAATTTCAAATAATGGGAAAAACGGTTTCATTGCTATAGAGGTGTGAACGGGTGTTGGGCGCCAACCAATGGCAACACACTTTGGCTTATGTTTTAAAGTTTGCGTCAATTTATGACTAAAATTGTACAAAAAGTACGAGCAGTACAGGTGTGAGTCGAAGAGTGGCCTAACTGTACCATAAATTTAGTTGAAATAAGTTTTAAAACAATTAATTTGAGACAATACTTGTTTAATATATTTTATTTCATTAATGTCTTATTTTACGCCAATTTTTTTGCCGCAAAAAGACTTTTGATAATAAAATTGAAACAATTTATTTAATAAGGGGTTCAATAAGAGACGCTTTAATGGGTACGTCGGGTATGAATGAGTGGGCGATAGGTTTGAGCTGTGATTGGATGTAAACTGGATGGTGACTGAGCGGCAAAGAGGTCTACTTGTGATAGAGTCGGGCAATGATTGGTTGATTCATTGAATGGCAAGAGTGAGTGAGAGAGAGATGTTTGAGTGGTGTTTGACTTTCATAGACAGCAATGAATGCATAAAGAAGTCTGCGTTGTATTGGAGTTGTGTTGCAGTGAATGAGTGGTTGTGTTGAGTATTGAGAGACAAAATGGCGAGCAATCAGATGATTGGCGACGACATGGAGCGGCCACTCAAGAGGCCACGACTCGACACCGACCATACGGTTGATACGCCACTCACACCACCACCCGATGGCCAGTGTCCCGACGCGACCAGCGGTGTATTGGCCACCGATTCAATGGGTACGTAAGGGCGCCCCTAAAGGCAGCCCTCTATTGACTATAAAAGAGTTTGACGTTTGGCTCATATATTGCATTGCATTTCAATGGCATTGATTGCCACGCATTGACACTCATTGCATACACCGCTCTCTCCATCACTCTATCTCTCTCTCTATGTAATGCACAGCCATTTGCCTCATCAGTCAGACACAGCCTAACCCACCGGTCTATCCCTCACATCATTGAATCACTAATTTATTAATTATTTGCATTCATTTTAATCTAATTATTGCTTTTATTTAACATTTTTATAAATAAAATATTGATTTGCATTACATTTGCATTCATTACTAGATTTACATTTGAATTGCAATTTACATAACAATCGATACGATTATCAATAGAGAGTAGAGATTACTGTTTATTCTGTTTGTACTGTTGTTTATGTATCGCTTGTCAGCGCTCGCGAGGCTAACTCGTCGGCCAATTGGCCGCTCAGTTGGTCATACACTTAAAAGAGCTGTTAATTATTGTATGCATTTGTAGTCATATTTATAATTTAATCGCATTTTACAATACAATTACATTTAATTTAATATTATGTTTGGCTTTAGTCTCGTCGTCAAGCGATGCCGACTTAATGAGTGGAAGTGATTCAGGTTTTCAAGAGTTTATGGCCAGAGTTTCGCCTAAAGAGACCGATGAGGCCAACGATTGTTCAAACGATAGTCAAAAATACCCCTTAATTGTTGGCCCAGTTGTCCAGTCGGCGCACAAAGATATTGACGACTTGTTGGACGAATTTGTGGGCACCGATGTTCCCGACGGCGTACAATTAGCCGACGCCATAAAAGGGCCTGACTTTGACTGCGATGACGCGGCCAGCGATGTGTCTGATTTGTCATGTATTAGCTGTTTGTCGGACATGAGTGGCCAGCAATGGAAGCCTATATCGGGACCCGTGGCGTGGGTTCACAAACAGATGTGTAGCGGAACTGATCCGAGAACTATACTAACCGAAATGGTTGCCGACAATACACTGATTCCCAACAATTTAGATAATCTGACGCTTTGGAAGATTATAGTGAATATGTTGTCCGAACCTCCGCCACGACGTAAACTAAAAGATGTCAATACATTGGATGACTGCCTACAACTGATCAATCGATGCAATCGTATACTAGTGCTCACCGGCGCCGGGGTATGCCTTTTGATGCTTTGATTTTCATTGATTTGTTGATTAAATTTATTGATTGATTGAATTTAACGTTCATTGATGTTTCAATCGACAGGTGTCCGTATCGTGTGGTATACCTGACTTCAGGTCTCGTGACGGCATATACGCGCGTTTGAGCAAAGATTTTCCCGATTTACCCGACCCTCAGGCCATGTTTGACATTCATTACTTCCGCAAAGATCCGCGACCTTTCTTCAAGTTTGCAAAAGTAAGCCATCGATTGAATGATGACTGTATTGAGAGTTAACTAATGGTGTAATATGTATGATGTATAGGAGATATACCCGGGACAGTTTGAACCATCGATTAGCCATAGATTTATCCGCACTTTAGAACAGAAGAACAAATTACTTCGGAGTTACACTCAAAATATAGACACTTTAGAGCGAACGGCAGGTATTGAACGGGTCATCACATGTCACGGTTCTTTCGCGACGGCCACCTGTACTCAATGCAAACTCAAAGTCGACGCCTCTTTCATCAAAAAAGACATTTTCGAGCAAAAAATCCCAAAATGTCCGCAATGTCCCAAAGATTCCGATAACCAGGCCGTCATTAAACCGGTTTGTATTACTTTAAAAGTCTTGTTTAAAGCGTTTTGTTAATGATATGTTGTTTTGATTAATAGGATATCGTTTTCTTTGGTGAGGGTCTGTCGGATGAGTTTCACTCTGCAATGTCTTACGACAAAGATGAGTGTGATTTGCTTATAGTGATGGGTTCGTCACTAAAAGTACGTCCGGTAGCACTCATCCCAAGCTCTATACCCGAATCGGTCCCACAAATCCTTATCAATAGAGAGCCATTGAATCACTTGACTTTTGATATCGAGTTGTTGGGCGACTGCGATATTATTGTCAAACAATTATGCGACAGGTATGGTGTCAACCATTGTGTTGTGCTTTTCATAGATAATGAATGAATTATTATTTGAATAGATTGGGCACTGAATGGTCTGATATTTGCCAATCATTTGGATCCCAAGACAAAGAGATTGAATCAAAAAATTTAGACGATTTTAATGTAGAAGTAAATAACAATAACACTCAACATAACTCGAGTTTGCCTTTTGCTTTCAACACTACTGTCAATGAGTTGAGTCATCACAACAGTTGCCATCAAAACGATAACAAACGAAAGGCCGATAACTTAGAGCCCGACCCGAGTCACTCAACAGACGCACCTAAACCCAGTGAAGATCAACTTGTTAACCAATTAGCAGGTAAATTAATATGACTTTTAGTGTAAGACTGAATATAATTGACTGTTTATTGACTATTCAACAGATGATAAATACCTATATATCTCTCCGAGTCGTTACATATTCAAAGGCGCCGAAGTGTTTGAGACAGACTTAAGCACTGGTAATAAGATGGATGGCGAGGGTAGCGAAGACGATAGTTCGTCTAATAGTTCATCGTCACTATCGACTCCCTGCTCATCGTCGTCGTCATCCTCATCGCCATCCTCTTCATCGCTGTCCACATCTGACTCACACTTATCTCCGGTTAACACTAATAGTAATAACTTTACGGACAATTCGTCTGAAACGACGAAACTTTGTTATTCATATTCCAAGACATTATCTTCTTCTAGTTTTTCGATACCTACTGAACCAGAAATATCTAAAACATAATGTTTTGGTAATTAGTATTTCTCGACATTTAATTTTTAGTAAAACATTAATTTGCTATTTATTATGTTTTTTCTGTGATTTTAAAACTAAACTAAACAAAAATGAAATAATGTTTTTAATTATATATATATTGAAAAAAAATTATATCTATAAATATAAAATAATATAATTGTTGAAAAATGCTCACAATTTTTAATCTATAATTGATTTATATATTGATCTCTTTTCCTATATATAAAATAAATGAGAGTTTTAGGTATTTCTAGATTAAAATGATTAGTAGAAAACAGTATAAAGCAAATTTTGATTGTTTTAATTCATATGTTTTTTAAAATACTGTATTCCTCTTTGACTCTCTCTTTCTCGCTCTCATCCCAAACGGTGTTCTTATGGTCTACCGTTGTGTGCATTTAATTGCTTCACAACTCCTATACCTATGAGTTTACAAATAAATATACAGATTATCTGTGTATATGAATATTGACTAATGTTTTGATTGATTGAGTGAATGAATTGATAATTAAATGTTATATAATTAATAACTAATAATTTGTTTGTTTAAAGGACTTAAAAAAAAGAGTAATTCAATCATAATATTGTTGTATTAAATGGTGATTATATCCACACATCTGAACACAGATATAATAAGCAATACATTGGATACAACCCTTTTGTCTATACATACAATTTATATATAAACAGTACAAACTATATTATATATATATTATATAACAATATATTATATATAAAAAAATTTGTTGGTTTCATTACTTTATTAATAATAATTATTAATGAATTGTAGTGTTTTTACGATTATAAGCAATCACATTTTAAACTGACCATTAATAATGTAATGTGTAAATACTATTTATTATTATTATAATTATATAATTATTTTAAATTTATTATTATATTATTAATTTGTTGTGAAAAATATGTTTTTTATATCTTTTCTGTTTTAATTGTCTATTTATTCATAAATTAATAATAAGTTTGTGGTTAAGGTTATGGTGAAGATGTATCTCATCTAAACATTAAACACATCTGAAATGAAAAGTAGAAAAAGACATTATTTTAACACCTTTTTTGTTATAATAGCTCTCATTATATACCTACCAGTGATTTGTAGGTTAATGTTAGCTTTGATTATTTAATTATTATTTGTCCTTGATCAAATTTAAATTTATATATATTTAAATTAATTGTTTTTCGATTGATTTGATAATTGAAAAAATTAAATAAATAAATACTATTTACTTATTATTATTTATAGTTTTTGTTTGTTTGTTATTTGTAATTAATTAATTAGTTTGATTCCTATTTGTAATATAATTAAATTTAATTAAGATGCATTGTATACACTATGAAAAGGGATTATTTAAATATTATTCTTAATAATTGAATTTTTGAGATATTAAACAATTGAAATAAAAGATTATATTATTATTATATTAAATATTTGTTGTTTTATTTGTGTTGCATTTGAATCTAGATGCAAATATGTAAATATTTATTACCATGGAGCTTTTTTTGGTCCAATGTAAAGTACAAAGTTATTTGGGTTTATTTTATTTTAACCTAAATTACAGATTCCTATAAGAATTTTCCAAAAGTTTTTCCAGTTTTGTTGTAAATATGATATACAAAAAGTATTACTAAAAAATAATTTATCTGTTTAATAAGAAGTACTGGAGATGGCATCTGATATTCTGTTATATTCTGTTATATTCTGTAATATTTGTTATATTATTGTATACTTTCAGACAAATGACTTAATTCTAGATTATAATCACATTTGAAGTTAAACTAATGAGATATTGATTAGATTTTTTGTTGGTATATAGACAATGTTGAATTAATTATATAATTAAATATAGCCTTTTTATTTATATTAATTTAGAATTAAGTTTTTGTTGGTTAAATTATTACTTGTTGCTATAATACATGCATAATATGTACCTGCTGTTATATGCTTACATGGTATTTTATTTAAAATTAATTTATACAAAGTTTTATAGCACATTTAATTAATAAATACTTTTATTTAAAATACAATTTATAAATTAAATAAATATTTGAATATAAATTATAATAAATTAAATACACGTAAATATCTATATAAATTATAATTTTGAATAAATTAAAATACAATTAATATAATTTAAAAGTAAGACATTGCAAGTCTACTCATTGGGTGTCAAATGACAAGAGCAGGCAATTGGGAGCCGAAATACATCCAAATGAATGCCTTTGTCGGGAGTCCAGGCCAGCAGTCGTTCATTACTATACTTTTGGACGCATAAAGACTTGTAATAATTTGGTGCAAAACTACATTTCATTGATTCATATCTGTGGTTGCATTTAATACATAAATCATAAAATTAATAATTGCTTTAATTGATCACAATATCTTACTGGCATTCTTCGAGTCGGAAGTGTTGTTTCAATTCAATGCCTCTATAAGACTCATTCATATTTAAAATCACTTTCCAAAGACCCTCGTTATTTTGGGCACGTTTTGGTTGAATATAGTCGACAAGCGACGGACAAATATAGCCACCATTAGTGTACTGAATATTATTTTCATTTGAATTATCATCAGAACTTTGTTCATCACTTGATAGGACTGGACTTTCACTATAAGTATAATTTTCATCGGTTTCTTTGGGTATCCCTTCAACCAAATCAAACGTTTCGGTCGATTCGGGCATCATTTGAGTTAATATAGACATCTGTTTATCAATTGATTTTTGAATCCATTTTCTAAATTCAATAATAAAAAGATTTTTCATTTTATTTTATTTTTTTGGATTCAAATAACTGTTGTGACAAATACTGTGGATAGTTATCGTCGTAATCGCAAAATGAATGACCAGAAGCACATTCAGGCGTTTCTTCTTCTTTATAACTTCATACATGTGTTACCAATAAAATCAAAAAAAATATATATTTATTGATTTTGTTAACTAAACAGTAAGTTAACAAACTATTTGTTAAACAATTTGTCTTACATGTAATCCATGTCATTCTCTTGGCTTTCATCGTGATTTTTGTTGTCATCAAACTCCTCGTTCCCATCAAAATCATTGAATTCATCCAAATCTTTGTAATCCACAACATATTTGTTGTCGTTATTTAAGTTTCTGTTTTCTTTTTCCGTTTGTTTTTCTTAAGATAAAAGAATTCATTTACTTTTGATATGAAAACAACAAAACATACCTGAATTTGTTTGCGGAATAAATTCAGATTCTTGTCTGTCATCCGACTCTACATCCGAATCGGACATTAGATAAGTATTTTGATATTCATTAGGATTTTCAACGCTTTGTGGAAAGGGATGCGATTTAGCAATGACTTTATGTTTAGAGTATTTACTAATAATTTCTTGTGGTTTATTAGTAGACAACTCCCGATTACTATCGACAAATGTTTTCAATTCATTATATCGTTTGGAAATATTATCAAAATTCTTATAAAAATCTGATTTTAATTCCAAATATATTTTTGATTCATTTTTATTTAAATCATTGCTTTTACTGTTAGTTGAATTCAATAAAATTTTGTGTAAATGAACTGAACTGTCATATATAGGTAGTGAACGATGAGCCGGTAAAGTGGTTGAGCCATTAATTAATTGATTGGCAACTCTAATGATTTGTAAACCTAATAACTTAAATTTTTAAATTAAACATTAATTTTGTACACGTGTTTTTACTTTTAAAAAATTTATTTTTATAAAAATTAATGAATAAATTATAAAGTTTTTATAAATATAATATATTTTATTAAAATTTACTTTTTTAAAATTATAAAAGTATGTAATGAAATGATGTTACTTACAATTATCATGTTTAAAGTTTGGTTGACAAGTTCATAATTGAATTAAATAGTGTAAGCAATTTTAATATTCAAAAAACAACTTAATTTACATTATAAGTGCTTTTAAAAGCAAACAAATTTTGTCAAGTATTTACAAATGTTGAGATATCTTATGAATAACAGTTATTCAGTAGTTACTACTTGAAACAAATTTTTGTGATAGTAATGACAATATAGTGAACATTTGAATATTCATTGAGTTTTTCTCAACAATTAATAGACTAAATCTATACAAAATGTAAATCCATAACCTATTTCAAATATGCCTAAACAAACTTTACAATAAATTTTTGTAAATTAATTTATTTTTAATAAAAAAATAGAAGTGAAATGCATGTAAAATAAATATTAAAAATAGCAAAAAATAAATAAAAAATTTTAATTAACTCAACCAAAACGCTAACAAACTTTTCTTTTTTGTATTTAGTATTTGATTTTATTTTTAATTAAAAAAATATTTTCATACCTTAAGTATACAAATCTTACGATACATTCAGATGTATATTACAAAACTGAATATACAAAGCAAATCAGTCAAGCATTTCACGGAAAATCTTTATTATTTTTTGTTTAAAAAACTAATAAATTATTTTCATTAAAGCGGAAAAGTGTTGACAAATTAATTATATGTTGTTATATAATGTTATAGACTTATGTATCAAATTTATTAAAACAACAACAAAAAACAAGTCTTTAATATATAATTATATATACATTACATTTTAATATATCTATTGGTGTCATCCAAAGCTACATCTATAACATTATTTAATATTAAAATTATAAAAAATAATTATAAATTATAATAATTATTATTATATAATAATATTTTAATTAAATTTTTCCTTTTTATTTTTGAAAATCATGTATTATATATAAAAAATATTATTATTAATAATACATTTTGATTGAAAACATAAGTTATAATAAATATAAGCAAAACAAACATATTATTAAATATAATAATGTTTTTGCCTTTTTTTCTTGTAATAATTTGTCCGTTTGAGCTACTCTTTGATGAATTGTTTTAATACAATCATTTCAATCCATTAACTTTTTTACATTATTAAATCATCTATGTATTTACTTAAAACACTATATTTGTCTAGGTAGTTTAATTATTAAATTATCAAGTATTTTAGTAGATTACTATTTATAATTACTATTATTTAATATAAATCTATATTTTTTTAATTAGTTATACATTTATATGTAATTAATTATTAGTTAATAATAAAAATATATAACCAGATTTAACTGCACCATTGCAAAAAAATAAGCAAACTATACATGTTCAACTAAATATTATATAATGTATTTTTTTGCCCAAAATTATAAAAGCAATACAAAATATGATTTTGTTTTTTACACTCTGATAGAGATTTATACAGAAAAATGTTCTGTATTATGAGAAAAAAGGTTCAATACATTGACTGTTAGATCAATATATAGTGAAGAGTTGATTCTTAAATATTATTTGCTTTGATGGCAGAACAGGAACAGGCATTTGGTATATGAAACCAATCGATTTCAAAGTCATCGTTATTATTATTATATGCAATCAATTGAATGACTTTATACTTTTGGAAACATTTCGATGCAATCAGTTTGTGTCCAATTGATTGGCAAAAGTAGTTTTGCTGTGAACTGCTATTTGCACACAAACACAGAAAAAGTGAATTAAATTGAAGCACAAAAAAACATACAAAATAATTAAAGTTTTAATCACAAGAATAGGTTGTGCAAACACTGGGAGTTACTCTACTTTACAGATGGAGAGTAATATTATAAAGTGTTTTGTATATTTACCTGCATTTCTGAAGATTTATTTTTTGCTCCAAAAGGCTTTTCGATTGAATGATGACTTTCCAGTCGCCCCTTGTATTCTTGGCTCTGAGCGGATATATAGCGTATGTATGGGCTCTACAGGAGTTCACTAATGGATCGCTTGAATTCTGTTTGTCATTAGTTTGAGACGAATTGAGTTTTGCAACTATTGATTGCAAACTTTGCTGATTATTGACTAACTTTTTATCAATCAATTCCCTATACATTGTATACAACAGAAAATGAAATAATTCATTAATATTTTGTTATATATATATAGTGAAAGCCGGAATATAATGTAATTATTATTCTGACATTAATGCAAATATTATATATAAATTAAACTAACAATAAATGTATAACTTATTAACTTACTTTGGATATTCATCATCGGATTGGTAGCAAAAATTGTCGATTGGACTCAATTGAGCACATTTTGGACCATCATTTGTCTTATTCTCATTTGAAATCAAAGACAATTTATTTCGTAGTGTGGAGTAAATGTTTGGCAAAATATATAGTGAACTGTATCGAGGAGTTTGTAATAAATGATTATTATTTTGAACACTTAATGAATCAATGACTTTCTGTGGTAAAGATCTTTGCTGACGACTTCTTACTGTTTTATTGTTGGACTTATTGTCACTTAATTTCATGTGATATACATAAGAATTGTTTAAATCTTTGACCAAATCATAGACTTTGCTATTATTTAGTGATTTTAATTTTTGATTATTTGCCGATTTTTG
>JAQIWK010000059.1:0-28124 GCA_034695265.1 Dissorhina ornata | reverse complement strand
TTATATATTTTAAATAGAAATATTCATTTCATTAATTATAATATAACTATTTTTATAATAACTAAGAATCAAATAATTAAAATAAATATTTTTTATTATTATTAGATTGTGTTTTTTAAATATCTACATAAAATTATGTTTAATCTATTTGTGTAACACATAATTAAACTAAAAATATACTTTTTTATAAATTAAATTGTCTTATATTTCAAAATGTTTGTGATATTACACTAAAAAATCAAATGATTTGACACTCCATTTGTTGGTTTATTTAAATTAATTAAATATACATTTAAAATAAAATAATTATATTTTTTGTGACCATTAAGTTAATAATTAAATTAAAATCCAAACAATTAATTGTTTAAATACATTGAATTTATTTTTTTTTCATTAGTCATTTATTATTTTTATAATTATATTAACTATATTTTTAAATAATTTATAAAATTGTTTAGACTATTTTTTGCAAAATCAATGTTTATAATAATATAAACTTTGTATTTTAATAAATGAATAATCAAATTAAAATGTTTTCTAATTAATTTTTATTATTTTAAACTACTAACAAGCTATTTAATTACAAACATACCAACAAGCTATTTTTAATTACTAATTTGTATGTTTTAAAATTCAAATATTTCAAAAAACTTAAGTTTTAATTAATAAAAACTTTATAAAGAGATACTTAAATTAGCAAGATATAAATAAATTATAATTTATTAACTAATGTTTTATTTGAAAAGATAGCGTAAAATGTAATTAAAATAAGAGAAAGAAAGAAAGAGAGAGAGAGAGAGAGAGAGAGAGAGAGAGTAAAGGGAGTTAAAGATTGACAAGTGATGTGAATAGCATCCAAAAGTCATGCGCGTGTGAATATTGGTTGTGATTCTTATGATTTAACTAAACATTGATGATATAAAATGATTATTTTGATGAACACACAAATAAATTGTAATGCATTTAATAAGGAAATTGAAATAAATAATTATTTGACACAATTGATTGACAAAATATGTTCAAAATGCTATATATTTGAAAACTAATTAATTCAAATGGAGTGATGAAGACCTCGAGCTCTGATACAGGAGTTCACAAGAATGTCAACGCAAGCAATATTTGGTCCGAAGAAGTGCACGTCTCTAATAAGTGTTGTTTCAGGTAATCGTCTATTCATTTGGCATTAAATGCATTTCTTATGAATTATTTAAATCTCTAATATAGGTGTTGGAGTAATGGCTCTAACTCTGAAAAATGCTCTCTTTTTCTCATCATTTTTCTTCTGTTTCTCATTATTCTAATGGTTTTTACATTTATTTTTTGTAAGTTTATATGTAATATTATTTAATATACATATTACATCTGCAATAACTTAATTTGATTATTTTTAAGTTAAACTTAATATATTAAAAAAATAATAGTAAAACATATTTATTTTACAACAACATTAAAATTTTTATATTATAGTAACAATTGAAGGAAAAATCAATTTTGTGAACAAACAAAACGAAAAAGAAATTTGTTTGACGAGTGAATGCGTGAGAGTCGCGGCCAATATTCTGGAGCGCATCGACTCGAGTGTAGATCCGTGTAATGATTTTTACACGTATTCGTGCGGAAACTTTATCCGCAATAATCCGGTGCCCGACGACCACTACCTAAAGAATCTGTTACAAGGAATTCAAGACGAGATATACTTTGAAATGAAAAACTATTTGGAAGTAGAACTCAACGATAATGATGGCAATGCTGTGAAGCAGATTAAACTTTTATACAATTCGTGTGTAAATGAGTCCAATTCTAACAATGAGAAGAAAGCTATGGAAGCATTGCTAGAATTGTTGAATGAAACGGGCGGACAGTGGCCTCTCATGGATAGTAATTCAAAATTTTCTGTAGATTTAGAGCACCGGTTATCATCTTTATTGCTATATCAAGTACAACCATTCTTCCAACTCTACATCGAACCAATTCAATCCAATAAAACTCAATATGCAATACATGTCAGTAATCTTTGTTATCTATTATTGATTTGTAATTACTATTTGAAAATTTTGATATTTTTCAGCTTCTCTATGGTTCAACAGTCCTTGAATCAACTTATTTGTTAAATTCGGGCGAAACTCTCGAGTTTACCGATGAAATCAATGCCTACATTGACTTACAAATAGAAATCGCAAAAATATTTTCAAAATTCACAACAAATCAAGATTTGGATATAAATTTAGAAGTATTGAAAAATGATATCATTGATATGGTTCGCCTAGAGTCAGACCTATCTAAAGTAAGATTTTATATTTATATTTATATTCAATTGTTAAAATATATAACCTATTTAATAAACATTTTGAAAATAATTTAATTCAAAAATAAATATAAATATACAGATATCTAAGGAGAGCGCTAATGAATCAAATAATACAATAATGAATGAAAGTTTGGACGATTCTGTTATGAATAACGATGAAAATTATATGCATTTGAATGCAACCAACACTTCAAACATGTTTCTCAATATAACGATTGAAGAAATGGAAGATTTATATAAATCAATTAAATGGAAACTACTATTTGATTCAATATTAACAGAGTCTAATGCAGACATAACTCAAATACTAATTAATAGTCGAGAATATTTGCATAATCTGAACCAAATAGTTCATAACTATCCACCCAGGGTCATTGACAATTATTTGTGCTGGACGTTTATAGCTCGGTATTTGCCTTATTTGGGACCGCAGTTTAGACGACTATTTTCTGAATTTAGGACTAAAGTTCCCGATATGTCAGTCGAATCGGGAGATCCAAGCGGATCGTCCAGAATATTCCTGTCCCGATGGAAAGAGTGCGTCCATGTGGTCAGTGAGGGACTCGACGTTCCCGCTATTGTTCTCTATCTTCAACATAAACAACAAACTTTAGATTTAATGAGTGATAAAATTAAAGACTTAATCAAACAAACAAAGATTGCTTTTAATTTAATAATTGATTCGCAACATTGGATACCCAACCAAGAAATTAAAGACAATTTCAAAAGTCGTATCAATTTAATTGAAAGCAAAATAGGAGTACCAAAGGTTCTGACTAATCAATCCGAAGTGGATATACTTTACGAAGAACTAGATATCGATCCTCAAGACGTGCTCATAACCAACATATTCAAAATGGCCAGACATCAGGTGATGCTTGAGCTTAAAAAGTTGAACCGTTTGGTTAATCCCGAAGAGGAATGGATTATTCAACCATTGATTGCAAACGCATATTACGATCCCATAACTAACAATATAAGTGAGTATTGTTTGCCGTTTTTTGTTTAAAAATTTATTTATATTAATATAGCTTTAAATTAAATGTTACAGTTATGCCGCCCGGTATATTACGGTATCCACTAATTAGCTTTGAAAGACCCGGGTATTGGATAGATAGTTCACTTAGACTTTGTATGAATTGTTTTAATTTTAATTATTTTTTGATTGCAAAGATATTTAGATTTTGCGACATTAGGTATTGTAATCGGACACGAAATATCACATTCAATGGGCACTGACTCCCGAAAGTTTATGAAATATCATAACGAGACTAATTGGTGGACTAATGATATTAATGATATCTATAAAGAAAAAGCCAAATGCTTTGCACAACAATATTCACAATATTTAATTGAATCTACAGATGAATATGTAATTAATTTAAATCTACTTTTTTATTATTATTTATCAATTATAATATTTATTTGATTTCAAAAAATATAGCTCAACGGCAATCATACTCTCGAAGAAAATATCTGTGATTTTGCAGGTCTTCAACAGTCATATACAGCTTATAAGCTTAATAGAGACAATACATTTGTAGAGTTACCCGGACTCACCAATTATACTTCAGATCAATTATTTTTTATACAATACGCTCAGATTTGGTGTGAAGTGGTCAGCGATGAGGGACACCGTCGTAGTCTTCTCGATGATCACAGTCCTGGCAGGTATCGCGCTAATGGAGGTAATCATCTCTTTTGTCATTATAATCGTAATTATTATTATCAGTATTATAATGTGTTAATTGTTTGACAAAGTATTGGTCAATACGGAACAGTTCTCCAAAGCATTCAATTGTCCCATTGATTCACCAATGAATCCAAGACAGAAGTGTGGCGTTTGGAACTCAGACTATACCTGAATTTATACAATCTGTTCAATACTTATATGCTCTCTATTAACCAATCAATCAATCAATGCATACGTTGAGCACAAAATGTTAAGATTTATGAATTGTTATGACCACTACTTTGTTTATATCATAAGTTTTATTATGCAAATTATTATTAAAATCTATTATTACATTAGTTTTGATTTTATTTATTAATTGGTTGTAATTAAATTTTGTTTAATAATATGTTTATAAATTGAAATCAAATGTAAGTTATGCCCAAATTGTGATCAACAAACAGAATATACAGAATATTCTGTAAGACAGACAACAATTGATGCCGTAATTGATGTGATAGTTGTGTTGAAGTGAATGCAATGCATGTGTTGTGTGTTTTGAAGATTCAATGATTGAATTGATTTGTAAATCACATGAAATGTTACGAAAGCATCACTTAATTTGATGCCATCACTCGTCAGATGAAATGCTGTCAACCATGAGATCAGTGTCCGCACTATCGGTTAATTGCCATCAAACGGTGATCCGATTGTGTGGCAAACCGTTGCGGTCGACAATTGGCGTCAGCGATGCATTGCCATCACTAAATCGCCGCATGTCTTGCGCTGTCTATCCATCAACACATCCATCGCCGTTAGTGTCACCGTTTGGTCACAAGTATTCATCGGTGGGTGTATTATCTGCTAATAGCAATTGGTTGCGAAACTGGCAATCGATACACCGGTTGTCGACAATTAATGACAATTTGGATTCAAATAAAGATTTGGATTCAATAGAGAAGGAGAAGCAAAGAGCCAAACAACAGAAGATCACGAAATACACACTAATGGTTATGTTTTGTATGTTTTGTGGGTCCGGTGTCTACGCTCTGTTAGAGTGGGGAAAGCCAGCGCTCGACGCCGACGGCAATCCCATTGAGGATCAGTTTTCTTCGTTGCCATTAGTGTTTCAATATGCGTACAGAGCGTGGGATACGTTTGCTCACTACGAGCAGGTCCTGCGTGAGCCCACCCGACACCTCCTTTTGCCACCACCTCTTGAGCCGCCTTACTATCAGCCGCCGTTCACTCTAGTGCTTGAAATGACGGGAGTGTTAGTCCATCCCGAGTGGACATACAAGACGGGATGGAGATTCAAGAAACGACCCTTTGTTGACTACTTTCTTCACCATTTGGCCACTTCAGGCAACTTCGAGATTGTCATCTATACTCATGAACAGGGATTCACTGCCTTCCCTCTCATCGACAGTCTCGACCCAAATGGTTACGTAATGTATCGACTATTTAGAGATTCAA
The DNA here is from genome assembly GCA_034695265.1 of Dissorhina ornata. NCBI lineage: Eukaryota > Metazoa > Arthropoda > Arachnida > Sarcoptiformes > Oppiidae > Dissorhina > Dissorhina ornata. The sequence goes on along the minus strand of JAQIWK010000059.1, from coordinate 22,668 downwards.
CCCGTTATGAGGAAGGCGTCCACATAAAGGACTTGAATTGTCTGAACCGAGACTTAAATAAAGTGATTCACATTGACTGGAATGGCAAGGCTTGTCAACTCAACCAAAACAACTGCTTAACGCTCAAGAAGTGGGACGGAAACACCGATGACCGCACTCTCTATGATTTGTCACACTTTCTTAGAGCCATTGCCACAGAAGGTGTAGAAGACGTGCGACAAGTTATTCAACACTACCAGCAGTTTGACGACCCGATAGAGGCATTCAAAGACAACCAACGAAAGTTAGCTCAACAACAGAATGAACAAACGCCTCCACAACCACCCCCTCTGTCCACCACTTTGTGGAGTTCGTGGCGTCGAAGATAAGCATGCATTTGATCCCAAGAGTGGACACATTTTAGTTTAATATTTAGTCATAACAGTAATGAATTGATTGTCCAATTCATTACTCATAGAGATTTCAATTGATATTAATTTCATATAAAATAAATACATTTGTGTAAAGAGTTTTCAAATAAATTAATTATAGTTTTGAAAGGTTTTGCGGTAATTGTGTTGACCTAACGGTGCCAACCAAGACATGCATCAGTTTGTGACCGAGTATTGCGTCAGACTCTGTACGGCATAACAGCATCTCATGTGAGGCATTGAGAGGCACTTCTCAGCCGTCGTATGAGTGATGCAATGAAGCGCTGATTGAGTGGTGTTTTGAAAAATTCAAAATTCAAATGAAGACATCATTGAATACAATGAGTGGTAAGACTGGTCCACATAAAGACACCATTGAGTGGAAGAAAGTGCTATATGAGAGGCAGGGAGTGGCCGACCATTACGTGCCGCCATCATTCCTCAAAGATCTCCGTAAAAATGGTATTTCAAATCAAATAACATTGATTTGCCTATTATTCAACTGATCCAATGTTTGTTTACAAATTTGTAGTAAATCTGCAAAAATATGAACTCAAAGATTGTGTCCTATCGTCGACCGCATTGACTCAAGAGATCTGTTCGATAGTGATCTTTATAGTGGTGTTCCTATACCTGGATTCTGGTCGACCGCAGCTGTCGATTGTCATTTGTATATCCATTGCTGTCATAACTCTACTGCTGTACTCAACTCTAATACTGGTCTCTCCCAGTAATGACGGTATGATTGGCCACCAATTGGTCGCTAATGACTATCACTTACACTGTCTTATCTAATGAATATAGTGATCAATGAGCTGAAGAGTGCCGCCATTTTTCTAATCAGTGGTTTAGCGGTGTCTCCTATACTGAAGACATTGACAGAAACGATAAGTACAGACACGATCTATGCGATGGTGACAGTCATGATGTTAGTTCATCTGACGTTTTACGATTACGGGGCCAAAGCAGCCATCGTCAGCACTCCCGTCGCTCTCAACGCTGCCATCTTTGGAGGCGTATGTCTGGCCTCACGACTGTCCACTACATACGACGCCTTCGCTCTACTCATCTTCGCATCCGATATATTCGTCTTATCGTCTATTCTTAGGAGAAGAGTGCAGACAGACCTCTGGAAGGTATGTCTGACGATATTCTATTGGACAACATCTTTCACACTACTGTCTACCGCGTGTCCACTCATATACTTAATATTATTCATTGGACTATTGTTTTGCATAAACTTTATTTGTCCGCTTGGTTTTTACCGATGCCAGAAATACAAAGAGTATGCTTTCATACAGTCATGTCTGACATGACGTCTAAATTTATATAAAAAATAACTAAAATGTATATACATTTACAGAAACATTTACGGGCCGTGGGATGAAGCGGTCATCGATAACACCGACCCCCACGACACACAACTATTCAACACTTCTATCAAATGACGGCATAAGACTTGCTTTTGTCACTTAAGGCCACACCTCGTTTGGCGCGCTCTTCATCCGCCTGCCACTCGAGTTTGTGTTTGTGTTGCTCTACAGACTCGTGAACCCTCTCCATAATCATCTTCTCTGTCAGTACGCCGTCGTGTGAGGCGTAAGCACTTGCCTTATAGTCATTAAATCAATCATTAGTCAAGTATTATAAATCAAAATTAATGTAAGTAATCACTGCATACCTGCCACGAAACGCCTAATTTAGATATTTCTCGACCCGACAAGCCTTCGACCAATTGAGCGATTGTATCGCACGTCTCGTTGTAATCAAATTTGTCTAATTTAAGTCGCCTTTCAGTCAAAATATGTGATAAATTAATACCGGTTTTCATAATATAAGTCAATAAAGAGATACAGTATTTTGCAAACAATGTTTACCTCTTTCCCTGAGCGGCCGGTTGTAACACAAATTTGTCAAAATATAGGCGAACCAATCGTTGCCGCTCGTCAGGACCGGGCAAATCAAAGGCCACCAATTCGTCCAATCGGTCATTAATAGCCCAATCAAACTGTTCGGGTGTATTGCTGGCTAACACTAACATAAATTTGTTTGACTGGTCGCCAGTCCGGTATAGAAAGGCATTGAGTGTTGCTCTCAGATCTTCGCTCATTCGCTCTGAACTACGTTTACGAAGGAAAGCGTCCGCTTCGTCCACAAACAACAGAAGACCTCTTCGGGAAGTGTTGGCCCAATTGAATGTCTTGTGTATTGCTGTAACTCCATCGCGACCCATAGGTGTCACGTCTCCACCGCTTAATATCGCGTAATCCATACCTGAATGCTGTGCCAACCGTTTGGCAAACAATGTCTTTCCAGTGCCGGGCGGTCCGTAAAACAAGATATTCCTATAAAGACCTTTGTTTTTCTTAGTGTTCTTCGTAGCGATGGCTACATCGCGGAGCCTCTCCTCCAGCTCTGGCTTTAGTATAACTCCTTTAAGAGCGTCTTCGGGTCTTCGACTCAAGTAAAAGCGTTTAGACGTATGGATGGGATGTTTGAGAACATCCAAGAAATTGAGTCGCGATGTGTCTCTCACGAGTGATGGCTTCCCGATGCGAGACTCGATAGTTCGACCGATTATATTGATGCCATGTTTGGCCGAATAGATGCCGCCCGCTATCACTGTCAACCCGACAGCAGTGGCCGATACGCGATCCCAATCGGAGATGAAATTCTTAAAACCGGTTCCAATGACTTGACCGGCAGTTTTGATGGACTCGATGACAGTCACTCTTTCTTCGGAGGCTTTCAGTTTGATTTGTTCCAAATAGATGTCCCGATTCTCGCGCTCCAGTATAGCCTTTCCCTTCATTTCTGCTTCAATGCGCTTCATATCAGTCTTAGACCGCATTTCCATCTCCTGTTCCAATGTCTTGCGTCGAAGCGCCTCCTGTTTGGCCACCGATTCCTCTTGTTTTCGCAGATTTTCTTCGTTAGTTCTCTGCTGTTGAATGAGTTGATCTTCATATCGTCTACGAGCCAATTGGTCCTGATATTGAGCTCTTTGTTGGTGTTGTTTCGTCTCTTCGGCCATCATCTTCCTCTTCTCTTCGTACTCTACTTTTTTGGACTCGACTTTCATTGCCTCCAAATGACTCTCGTATTCCTTCATCTGCTTCTGGATATCCATTTGTTTGGTTGTCTCCTGAAGTTTGGACAAATCGAGAGCGTCTTTGGCAAACTTAGACGTTTCCAAGTCTTTGGCTGCTTTGGCCGCCCTCTCCAAAGCCGATGAGTCAAACTGATACGGCCTCATCTTGCCGTCGGCAGAACCGGCATCGGGTGGCGCACCACCACTGGCTCCACCCGCACCTCCAGGCGGAGGCGGTACTGACATTGGAGACACGGGTTGGCCCTTATTGTAGCCAAATAGCCAAGACATGACTTGAATTGATTCAATCAGACTATCAATCAATTTGATTGAATCAAACACTCAATGGATGCAAAGCACGTGCACTACAGCTATAGCGCTGTAAAACTCAATTCAACGCCGCATTACGTCATTCACTTGACAAACACATTGCCATTCACTCACATAATACGTTACGACTCAACACTGCCGGGGCTTTCACTCAACATCACTGATTGCCATAGCTTTGTATGCTTTAAGTTAAGGCTTAACTATAATAAGGGTTTGTGATGTACTCTTACGAGTTGAGTTGACTGGGTTTACGTATACACAGTATAATTTTGGATAAACTTTACAGTTTACTTTAGTAACTAAAGTTTAGTAACTAAACTTTAGTTGAAATAAAGATTTTTTTAAATATTGTTAAACTGTAAAATATAACTTAATTTACAAATTAACTGCAAATTAAAAATTAATATATAAAATTAAGATAATAAATTGTCCACTTGGTTTGGTCCATGATCTAATTGTGACCGACTATATAAGTTATATTCCTATTTTATACTAAAATTTAAAACTAACTTTGCCTAGATTATCTAATTCAATTTTTAACTATCTTCAAGTTATTTTTTTAAAGCTTAAAATAATCCAATAATGAATTATACATTAAAATTATATATTATCTAGTACAAATTTTATACTATATTTATTTTAGTTGTTATTTCTACCTATATTTAATATCAAATAATATTTTCATAATTTCTAATTATTCAAACGATATTCAATATAAAATAAATAAATAATTTCATTTTAATTAATCTCATTAAAAGTATTTTATTTTAATTAATAGATTATTTGCAAAATAAAATTTTATTAATTGACACAACAATTATAACTATTGATATATCGCTATATCTGTCGTTGTAGATGTCGACCAACACTATAACAGTTTTAAGAATTTACAATTCTGTACAATTGTAATGTAAAATCTGTGCATTCGGAAAATGTCTAAACATAAATATGCTGTTTTTAATGCTATAAATTATAGCCTATAATACAGTGAAGAAGAAAAAATAAATTATTCATCTCATGAATGGCTAAAAATGTTGAATTTATGCCTATAATTGTAATCACTATTTTTTAAAGTAAAATTAAATTACACTTTTAGTCTGTTTATAGTGTTTGTCACAACACCTGATAATCTGTAAATTTATATATACTTTTAAAAACATATTTTGGTTGGAAAACAAAAAACACTTAAAAAAACTAAACAATACCTAATTCTATAACAAAAATCAATTAAACAAAAAACTATTAATTAATACAGAGTTGAAAGCATCTCAAATATAATATAGACTCAGACATCGAGAAAGTCGTTGGTAAATTTGTTTAAATCATTGGTCAATAAGTTGGCCGTATTCTTGTATTTTCGCGACTTTTTCGAGTAGTCATCCAGTCTTTTAATCTGTTCATCCAATAGCTTAAGCTCTGACTGAATGTCGGTAATAGTTGTATCAACTAATTGACACAATCGGGCAAAAGTGGACGACAGCTCTCTATACATAACAAATAAAAATAAATTATTATAAAATATAATTTATTAAACAAATGTAATGTTACTCACTGTTGGACCTGATGTGAACAGTTAGCACTGGTTAGATCGACAATAAGCTTTAGTTTTCTAGTCGTATGATTGACATATTGATGTTTAAAAGTGGATTCCTTAGCCCTGTTAGTCCAGGTCAGTCTTTCATAGACATATAACATTCCGTAAACACTGAATGTAACTGCGATTAAACGCCAACCAATGGTTCGTACGAGAAAAGCACTGATGCCTAACACACCGACTGTTGTGTGCGATTGAGGCGATATGAGACTTAGTTTGTCGATAAGCGCCAGAGCGTCGGTATTCAAAGGACTGGAAGTATGAACCACTTCGCTATTACTGGGCGTTTGAGGTGCAGTCGATGGCAAAGACTTTATCTCTTTTTTATATCCATTGCTTTTAGTAAAGCGTCTAATCATTTGCAACAAACCAAACGAAAATCTAAACTCCAAGTCTTCCTGAAAGTCAGAGCAAAGGGATTCGCAATTAATCCGATATAATATCTCAAAATTGTTTCGCGCCGTTAGGTTTGATAAATTGAATTGTTTTTGCTGATCATTGGGTTGAATTGGCAATAAATGCATAACGCGCTCAATCATCTCATGTTGAGCTGATTCGACATTACAAGTGAGAGCGCTAGACAAACGGGCCCTTAGGTTAGAGCCTAGGCCTCGCTCGACGTGTGAGTGTAACTCTTTTTTATAGACCCCTAACACCAGACAATCCGAACTGAAGGGCCGATCAAAGTCATTGACCAGAAGAGAAAGTCTACGAATTTCTTCAGTGAGAGCGGACGACACCTTCACTTCAACCTGTTCTACCAAATGGCAGATTTGGTGCTTGACTTCATCGGTCAACAAATGCATTTGTTGTTCAATGAACTGTAACTTATCCATCAATTCTTTCCTTTGTTCGCATTTAGATGTCATTAATTCATTAGCTTTAGTGTAAATGGCGTCCAAAATGTGCGACAACTCTGAGGTCAACCTTTGGGCGCGTTTGGTGTGTTGAGCGAACTTAGTCTTGAGAGCACTCTTCGACAAACACTGTTCAAACTTGCGTTCAAAGTCTTCAAACTCAATATATCGGAGTTGAAAGCCATCGGCAAATGCGTTGGCGTTTATAGGCGACCCATCCTGTCCTTGAAGTCGCGCCTGAAGTACCTCTTTGGCCGAAACAAAGAATACTCTGTCTTTAGCTTCGGCAGTGTCCACAACATTCAGTTCATTCGTAAGAAAGTCAATATCACGAGTCATATGTTGTTTGCGGACAAGTTCTTGGTTTTCGGGTTCGGACGCCGCAGCGTCCCATCGATTGTTCAAAATAAAGACATTGGGTTTCGACAGCTTTTCATTGACTTTGTGGAAGAAGTTCTTCTCTGTTCTCATAAGAGTTGACTCAGAATTAGAGACCAAAACAAAGACGTCTGCATCGAGACAGTGCTTATCAATCCATTCATCCAAATTGGCCGACACATCAATGCCAGGACTGTCCACCAGAACCACGTCATCGCTTAGTAGAGAGCACTTGCTTTTGGGCCAAAACACCCGAACTAGAGTTGAGTCACCCATACGTTCGGTCGTCAAAGCGTTGGCCAAATCCTGAACTGACTCTATGTTAAGGCGAGTGTCGGGTGTGTCGTCGACCACGATATAGGGTTCGTCTTCATCGGTGCCCTCCACTTGAAGAAAGCAATTGGTTGTGTGACCCAAACCTGACGGTAAGATCTTGTTGTGGAGGACAGCGTTAATAACACTACTCTTGCCATTACTGGTGCGCCCAAAGAAGGCTACTTTCATGTGATCTCTGGTCAACACATCCCGAATGCCCGCAACTTTATCGATGAAACTGTCCACTCGACTCAACTGGTCTTTGCTGATCACCTCTTCGTTCACGTCATTCACAAACTGTTGGCATTCATTAACAAAGCCATTGATGTTAACGAAGATCTCATTGATTGACTTCTTTGCCAATACAAACACTTTGAGGGGTGAATCCATGGGCTGATCCGTCTTCACTGAGTTAACTGTATTTTTCGACTGAAAACCATTGGAAACCATCGAAAGCGAGCGATTGATTAGCGAAGACATCACCCAATTGTCTCGTGTCTGACATTCAATGTAATTCACAAATCAGTCTTCAAATCAAAGCAATTAATGATTCAAAACAACAATTGTTTACAAAATCAATGCATTATTAATGCAAATGCTTTGCAATCATTGGATTCATTGCAACCACTTATCCATCAATGACGTCATCGCTCTTCAAGTCAAGCCATCAAAACAAACATCACTTCACATGTGATTTGAATTTGAAATTTAATTTTCAAAACATTTAGCGATTGAAGAGTTAATCAATTGATTGCATCGATGGTAAGATTTGGTCGAAAGCCTTCGTGGAGTTTTCCGGACTATAAGAGCCGATTTCCCGACCATTACTATGAATACAACCGACGACTACAACTGCCGTCCACTCGCATACATGATATACCACTTAAAGGACAGTACTTTGATTTGGAGTACAATCCCAACAAACATAAAGTGTAAGACACGGCCAATGGTTGGCCACAAACTATGGTTATATTATTTTGATTGTTTAAACAGCGAGAGAGTGCCCGACGTTCCCATTCCGGTCATACATCCGCCCGAAGCAGATCTGGGCATATGGGGCGGCGAAGGCATTATCAAGGGTTACATTAAACCACGCAAGTACTTCCAGGCCGGACAGATGTATGTACCACACGTGCCATTCATTATCACCAGTTGTTACTCATAAGACATGACAATCACTTGTTTGTTATACAGACGACCGCTTTATTGGTTCCCTCATCTGAAGAGATCCGTCTTTTACAGCGAAATACTTGATAAATATTTCCGAATCATATGCACGCGAAGAACACTGGATCTGGTCGACCATCACTACGGATTTGATAGCTATATATTGAGTTAGTTTTGGATGATATTGTTTGCGATTATATTGAATGTCTTTTAATCATTAAAATGTTAGGAACCGAAGTTCAAGACTTAAAGTCGGCTCTGGCTCTGTCTTTAAGAAGACTAATGCTATTGACATTAATTCGCAAAGACTTTAAAGATCCTGAATATGCAGAAGAAATGGTTAACAAATATAAGGATTGTTTGATTCCGGTATAAAGAGATGTCTGTATTGTGTGTTTGTCTTTTAATTGAATCCATAATGTAATGACAGGAAGAAGAGGCTGAATGGTTAGGTCTATCTATGAAGGACGCCATTCTTAAGCAAAAACTAATTGAAAGCAAAAACAATAAACCGATTCCTTTGAAGGCAAAGCTAACTCAGGAACTAATTGAAGAACTTCAGAGTAATTTAAATGATTGATATTGTAATGATTTAATAATAGTAATAATATTTTACATTATAATTATTTAAATAGAAATGAAAGACACGGGAGAATTGGATATTATTGTCAAAGAGGAAGAGTAAGTGATATAAATGTCTAAATTTATATTATATATAGTTAAGTAATTGTTTTATCGAAACTTATATTTCAGACCTAATTGGATGAGTAAATTCAAATCAAAAATACCATTTCTAAGGGGCCAATAAATAATATTTATAATCTGTATTACTTTTAATTAAATTTAAATATATTTGCAGTAGTGTTTGCATAATATAAAGATTTTTTGATAAAACATTGTAAATTAGAATTTGTAATCATCGACTTTTATGTAGTTTGTTAATTATTTAAAAATTAATTAATTAATTACTAGTATTTGTAGTGTTAATGAAGATTTGATAAATAAATTTTAATAAACATATTGTTTATAAAAAAAACTAAAATTATACGTTTATAAATATGAGATAACTGCAGGTAAGTTTATTTTATATATTGTTTGCAATGTATTAGTTCAATATAACAATGTAAAAATGTTGTTGGGTGGTTAAAAGAATTGAATAAATTATCTCGAAAAATATAAACAAGCACATACAATAAGAAAAATATTCGATACATAAATATTTACTTGACTAAAAATAACTAGCTGTTATTATTACTAATTATTAAAAATTAATGCAATAAAATTTCACTGAGAATATACCTTTAAGGAATTAGAAAATTGTTAAAATTAATTAATCATTTTATAATAAAATATTTGGCTATAAATTATAGCCTATAATATATAACTTGTAGATTATGTAACAAATTTTGTAATAAAATATGTTTTTTGCTTCGAAACAATTATCAAAACGACTTAAAGATTATTAATTATTAATAATGTTGTCAATCGATGCCGAATAATCTCAACATAAATGAACCAAATCTGTACTATTGACTGAAGAATATCTCAGAAACCAATAAATTAACGTAAACCATGAAAAGATTGAACTGATATGAGGCTAGTTTTCAAGTTATCAAGGATTGTTTTCAAGGCTGAAAATCTTTGAAATATTTGTTATCTGTTTATATATCCTCATGTTCTTCAAATAAATTCACCAAAAATTGATAAATTTCTATAATTAATAGACAAACAAGTAGTATATTATATTATTTTATTTTATTACTTGGTTATACATTTGCCATAACTTTGTTCAAAAGATTTAATTGTGTTTTAATTTGTTGTAAAAAAATATGAGTGAAACAGTTTTACTACTGGGCAGTGGGTCCCGAGAGCACGCTCTGGCCTGGAAACTCATCCAGTCTAACAAAGTTAGCAAAGTATATGTAGCGCCGGGTAATGGAGGAATTCAAACCATGGGTCCCAATGTCCAGACAATCGGTTTGTTGTTTAATAACTTTATTTATTGAATATATTATGAAAATATTTTATTATTAGACTTAGACATCAAAAATGTGGACAAAGTGGTTGATTGGTGTGTCCAACATAAGCCTCACATGGTTGTGGTCGGACCCGAAGATCCACTCAATAGAGGTGTGGCTAACAAATTGAATGAAAAAGGGATCCGATGTTTTGGTCCCAATAGAGAAGCGGCACAAATTGAATGCGACAAATCATTTGCCAAAGACTTTATGAAAGCGCACGGCATTCCCACAGCTCGTTATGAAAACTTTAAAGACGCAAATAAAGCCAAAAATTTTGTTAAAACCGCCGATTTTAAGGCATTGGTTGTAAAAGCGAGTGGATTAGCCGCCGGTAAGGGTGTAATTGTAGCGACCAATAAAGAGGAAGCCTGTAATGCAATTGATTCAATTTTGGTTAATAAAAGTTTTGGAAATGCTGGTGATGTGATTGTGGTGGAAGAGTTACTAGAAGGTGATGAGGTATCCGTACTGGCATTTACCGATGGGACACATTTCAAGACATTACTTCCATCACAAGATCATAAGAGAGCGTTTGAGAACGATAAGGGACCCAACACTGGAGGAATGGGTGCCTACTGTCCCTATCCTTTTCTCGATAACAAAACTGTTGAAATCATCGAAAGAGATATTTTGGGCAAAACTATTGACGGTTTAAGAAAAGAGGGAAAACCTTTTGTGGGTCTTTTATACGCGGGTCTTATGATTACTAAAAATGGACCAAAAGTTATTGAATTTAATTGCCGTTTTGGTGATCCAGAAACACAATCTGTTATTCCACTTCTGGATTCAGATTTATACGAAGTATTGGTCGCGTGTACTCAACATAATTTAAAATCAATTGAATTAAAGTGGAAAAACAAGAGTGTGTGCGGTATAGTAGTGGCCAGTCAGGGATACCCCGATAGTCCCACTAAAGGCCAACATATTGATGGCATTGATGCGGCTCTGAATGCAGATCTTCTTGTGTTTCATGGCGGCACTCAATTCAAAGACAATAAATTTTACAATTCTGGCGGAAGAATACTAACAGTAGTTGCCGTCGATAATGATCTGCAGAGCGCCGCCAAGAAAGCTCTCGATGGGACCAAACTTATCAAAATTGAAAATAGCTTTTATAGAAAGGATATTGCTAATAAAGCATTGAACAGGTATATTTCATTTTTATGTTTAACTTGTGTATAAGAGTTATTAAGTTATATAATATTACAAATTCTTTAAAAGAGTTTTAGTATAAAACATTTTTATATCAACATTTTTTATATCAACATTATATAGTTAAAAGATAACTTAAGATAATTTATATATCAAATGTTATAACTAACAAGATTGTAAGATTGAAATAATTTCTATTTAAAATATTGAATATATTTTTAAAAATTAAACATTTGATAGATTACCAAAATCGTTGGATTATAAGTCAAGCGGTGTAGACATAATTGCCGGCGAAGAGTTGGTACAAGAAATTAAGAAATTTACAAATCAAACAAATAGAAGCGGTGTTATGGACCAAATCGGAGGATTTGGTGCATTGTTTGACTTGAAAGGTGCTAATTATAAGGATCCCATACTTGTATCGGGAACTGATGGCGTGGGAACTAAGCTGAGAGTGGCTCTTGAGTATGGAAAAGTAGATACAGTGGGCATAGATTTGGTAGCCATGTGTGTCAATGATATCTTGGTCCAGGGCGCAGAACCTTTATATTTTCTCGACTATTTTGCGTGCAGTAAACTTGAAGTTAATATTGCATCCAAAGTTATTGAAGGCATTGCTAAAGGATGCTCAGAATCTAACTGTGCTCTCATTGGTATAAATATAAATCTCAATTTAATTTTTAAAATTAATTTAATTAATGAATGTTTTTGATATTTAGGAGGAGAAACGGCTGAAATGCCGGGTATGTATGCGGAGGATGACTTTGATTTGGCTGGTTTTGCTGTCGGTGCTGTTGAAAGGACATCCCTTTTGCCCCGACTGTCTGATATAGTGGCCAGTGATGTAGTTATTGGTGTGCCATCAACAGGTGTCCATAGTAATGGATTCAGTTTAATTCGCAAAATATTTTCAGTCAACCAGGTTAAATATACAGATTTGACACCTTTTGACAAATCACGTACTTTTGGAGATGTATTACTAGAACCAACTAAACTATATGTCAAGTCATTATTAAAAGCTATACAATCAGGAAAGATTAAAGCTTTGTCACACATCACCGGCGGTGGTCTTATCGAAAACATACCAAGGTATTATTATGGTATTTAATTGAATAAATAAATATTTAAGTTATTTAATGAATTCACAGAACTTTACCCAAACATTTGGGTGTTATATTGGATGCGTCCAAATGGGAAGTACAAGACATTTACAAATGGCTTAAAGCCGAGGGAAATGTTGCCGATAGAGAGATGCTTAAGACATTTAACTGCGGTTTAGGAATGATATGTATTGTAAGCCAATCAGACGCTCAATCAGTACTCAATATGATTCACTCGACCGGAGAAAAGGCATATATTGTTGGAAATGTTGTACAAAGCAAAGACGAAGGCGTTATTGTTAACAACTTTCCAGTCACTCCTCGCACACAGTTATCTCCAATAAAGAAGAAAAGAGTAGCCGTTTTGTTGTCCGGTTCGGGAACCAACTTCCAAGCCATTATCGATTACGTACAACAAAATGCATTCAATACTGCCATTGATTTAGCTTTAGTTGTGTCCGACAAGAAAGATGCCGAAGGAGTGGCTAGAGCTGAAAGAGCGGGCATTACGACCAAGACTTTTATTAAGAAAAAGGTTGAATCGCGCGAAGAATTTGATGACAGAATTCAAAAAACACTTTTAGAGCACTCGATAGATATGGTATGTTTGGCCGGATATATGAGAATTATGACCGAAGGCTTTGTCAATTCGTGGACCGGAAGAATGCTTAACATTCACCCATCAATATTGCCTCTGTTTAAAGGCTTAAATGCCTATCAGCAAGCGTTGGATGCTCGGGTCAAACTAACTGGTTGTACAGTACATTTTGTTACACCCGAAATGGACGCCGGACCTATCATAGCCCAGTCAGCCATTCCCATCCATGTCAACGATACAGTCCATACACTTATGGAAAGAGGCAAACGAGTTGAACACCAAACATATCCCAAAGCCTTAGAACTTGTGGCACAAAATAAGATCTCTTTGTCGGCCGACGGAACCACTATTGTCTACAACTAATAAATTTGTATTTTAAATCTATTATTAACTAAAACATTAAATAACTAAAAATAACTAATTTAGTGTTAGTTGAGAAACATAACTGAATTAAAGACTAATATTTTAAAATTGTAATAAAAGATAATTTTTGAATTGTATAATTTCTATAATCATAAAGTACAAAACTTTAAATGCTTTCAAATAAATTAATTTTGAATTAAATTTTGAAATTAAAAAATCTTTTTCCTTCTTTTTTTATATTTGCGAATATAAATCTGATGCCTGTAATTGTTAAAAATTTCAATCAGTACATGATTGTAGTAATTATTAAATTTTAATGTTGTAAATTTTATAATACAAAATTAAATACAAACATCTTTTTACAATGTAAAATTTACATCATAGTTTAATTTTAAAATGTAAAGCATATTAAGTTTGAATGCATTTCATCAATAATAATTGTAAACTTTTTTTTGACATTTACAAAAGACAATTTGTTTGATTGTATAATTAGTTTATAATTTATAAATTACAATTAAAATTAGTGTTACATTTATGGTTAGAAGATGTATAGAAGTTATATGACTAGAGATAATGAATTGTATGTAAGTTTGAATGATTGGATGCTTTGAATATTGAATAGTGAGTATAGAAAGGATTTATTACACTAACTGTTATAGTGTTTACAATGTTGTTAGCAATGTATGCATTGGTTGACTCTCGTTGTCAACACTGACTGTAAACTAGTCTCTCAAACGGTGTTTACATTCAACTCAACACTCATTGCCTTAAAAACGACAATTAGTTTTGATTTATTGTGTCATTTAGTGGTCACTCAATGTGTTTGATGTGATATTTGATGCGATGATTGGTTTGTTATGTGAAGACAAACACTAATTTGATTGATAATGAATCGCAAACCCAAAGCAAACAGTTGTTTTGATTTTGCCTTAAATGTGGTGACCGTCGATGAAATACAATCAATTCATTTGCCAAAAGTCTATAAATTGGACTCAAATATCTGCAAATCAAAGACCAATAAGTAAGTCATTGATAGTTATATCTAATTATTGAGTAATGGATGTAATGGGTGATCAATACCTCATAGAAATTGCGGTCAAAACATCCGATGTCTGAATGGTTTGGGAGAGAAGTCGTGGCTGTCATCGGCCGATAACACATTGAATGCTATGAATGATTCAGAATTAGGCCGAAGAACTGATGGGTCGTTTGTTGGTCTGAAGAACTTAGGCGCCACTTGTTATGTCAATTGTCTTCTTCAGGTTTGCTGTTTATTTGTCATTCAATCTATTTGTTTGATTCACCGCTTATTTACTAATGATTTGTTTGTCAATAGGTTTGGTTTCATAACCCGATCTTCCGATCGATGGTATATCAATGGAAGCCAGAAGAAGATCCCGAAGAGATAGAACTCTGTACCCAATCGTTAGATACATTGACCGAAGAGTTTGTTCCCCAGACTTGTATCGGCAAATTGCAGCTAATATTTGCTTTAATGCAATTTGGGATCCGAAGCTCTGTAGATCCCAAACCAATCATTAAATGTCTTGAATTGGATGAAAATCGACAACAAGACGCTCACGAGTTCTCCAATTTGTTCTTCTCTCTCATCGAAAGGAAACTCAAGTTTCAGAAGAATCCCAACATTCAGAAAGTGATTCAAAGCCAATATTGCGGCAAATTTGCTTACGTCACCAGGTTTTGACTCTCTCTCTCTCTCTCTCTCTCTCTCTCTCTCTCTCTCTCTCTCTCTCTCTAATTGTGTGTTTTGGTTAATTACAAAATTAAATGAATTGAAATGACTTACAGATGTCAATTTTGTGGCGACTCGTCTGAACGCGAATCACAATTTTATGAATTGGATCTCAATATAAAGGGCTGTAAAGATATTTACGAAAGTTTAGCCGATTATTTGAAGGTTTGCTCATTTGGTGTACTGTTGTAATAGCGATATAATTGTGGATTGATTTTTAGGTTGAATATCTGAACGGACCAAATCAATACTATTGTAGCCAATGTGGCCAAAAACAAGACGCCTCCCGTCATATTCAGCTTAGAAAACTGCCGCCCGTTTTGAACATTCAATTGTTGCGATTTGTTTTCGATCCGCACATAAAGAAACTGAATTCTGTTATCAGATTTCCCGACACTTTAGACGTGAGCCCTTATATTATTTCAGGCAATACTATTGATCCAAAAGAGACAATATATCATTTGAGTGCTGTACTCATACATCGCGGACCGAGCGCTCATTCAGGCCATTATATCGCTCACATCAAAGACCAAACCACCGGCTCTTGGTTTAAGTTTAATGACGAAAAGGTGGAGCAAATTGAAGGCAAAAAATTGAAACTTGATTCGGACGAAGTGAGTAACGAAAGTAGCGAAACAAACGGCAATGCAGTGTCCAAAGGCGATCGTAAAGATTTGCATCATTCAAACAATGCATATATGTTGGTCTACAAGAATGACATGCAATCAAACACAGATTTGGCCAATAATTACAACGATTGGGGTTTAGCTCAGTATCTGATGGACTTCATTCAAAAAGACAATCAATTATTTGAGGAATCAATTGCTCAACAATTGAAACTCAAAGTAATTGAATTGAATTGTTTGTCTTATATTATGTATTAATTGCTTATTTTATAACTATATGATAGGAAGAAGAATTGTGTTGTTATATGAAACGCAAAGAAGAAATTACAAACATTTACGGGCACCTGACTGTTGATATTGATAGACCTTATGAGTTTTTATCCAAAAAGTGGTTAATTCATTGGTTGAGCGCCAAACCATCCGAAGAGATTAAGCCAATTGACAACAATGAATTGCTATGCATTCATTCAAAACTCAATTTCAAGTGTTTGTCTTCAATCAAATGTATATCGAAATTGGGCGCAGATTTGTTGTACGAGAAATACAATGGCAGTCCCAGACTGGGCGCTGAATCTCTTTGCATTGATTGTGTGACCAAGGAGACAGAAATTATTAGAACTAAATCCAAGATCGACGAAGACATTAAAACCATTACATCTCATCTTAAATATTCAATAAATCCAGAAGAAGAGGGCTTTTGGGTCGGCAAAGAATCATTGAAATCTTGGAAACAAATCAAATTAAAGTCTATTCAAAACAAATGCTTTGAAAAGAATGGTTTGTTTGATAATTATTATATTTAATGATTTAATTGTATTTTTGTTTATTATGAATATACAGACAGTTCTGATGATTCCGTGGAAGTGATTGAAAATAATGAAAACGACTTCGAAATGCTGTGTCTTAACGAAGACATTATTTGCGCTCACGGTTTGTCTTGATTTGTGATTATTTACGTGTTTACGAATCACATTATAGTGTATTTATGTGTTTATTATATAATTACAGGACAACTAACTCCAGATGAAAGTAAGCGAAGACTCGTTTCAGCTGTCGTTTGGCAAACACTTAAAAATCATTTCCCAAACGCCCGACAATTCACCAAAAATAGTGCCTTTTGTGACGATTGTATTGTAAGTTTATTACTTTAATAGTTTATTACTTGAATTATTGACTCTTAATGTTTGATACGATTTATAGACTAACAATAGGCAGATTGAGTCAATCAAATTACACCACAAACAGGTAGCAATTGAGCAAAAGTCATGTTTGCCTAATCTATCGGCGGAGAGACACCGATTGGATTGGGATGATCTGTTGCCTACCGTCACATATTATGCTTTGAGTCGACAATTTTTGACCGCTTGGAAGCGATTTATAAAGTAAGTTATCTGACATTTTATTGCTATAAATATATTCATATATTGTTACAACTTTTTATTATAAATCAATGTTTTATTAATTTATCACATTTATGTATTAACTCAATTGTATGTTAATAATATTAACTTAATATTGAAAAAATTACCTGAAAATTAAAAAGTGTTATTAAGTTTAATCATTAAACTGACAATAAAGCGTTATGAAACACCGCGTAATTCTGCTTTTTTAACCAACGCTTTTTATATATAGAAATTCTTGATAAGTCTATAGTGTTTTTTTGTTCATTTACTATATTAGTGATTATTTTGAGTCTAAATTTTAGACTAAGCCGCAAAGACTTGTTTTTGAGCCACGCCAATTGTTATATTAATGATTGCATAGTGTTTATATAATAGTGAGCAATATATTTATGCATTAAAAATCGGCGAATGGGCACTGGCCGGTATATAAAACCCGATAATTGTGGTCACTATAAGCGCATTGAAGTACATGTTAAAACATATGCATGAATTGCTATGCAGTGTGCAGTGTACATGTGCAGTATAGCACTGTGTAGTGCCCATAGCTTATAACATGCAATGTACTTATGGTGACCACAATTATCGGGTTTTATATACCGGCCAGTGCCCATTCGCCGATTTTTAATGCATAAATATATTGCTCACTATTATATAAACACTATGAAATCATTAATATAACAATTGGCGTGGCTCAAAAACAAGTCTTTGCGGCTAAATATTTATCAATAAATAACTCTAAAGGTATGGTTTATTAGATAATGTGTCATTATATTATTTACAATATTGTTACAATATAAGTTACAATATTGTTTTGAAATCTAGTTATTTAACTAAACAATAACTATTTAAAAATATTTTTGTGTCTAAAATTAATTTGATATTTTTTATTACAAAACTTTGAGTAGACATTGTACTGTGTTTGAACTGGATTTATATTATACTTTTTTGTGTATAATTTTTTTGTAATTTCTTAAAAACAGTGTTTTCTCATCCATACAATTTTACTTATTTAATATATAGTTTACTTTAAAATTACTATTAATTGAGTTATTTTATTAGAAAAATACTATGAGCGCTAAAAAAGTTGACCCAATTTTATAATTATATTTATCAAAATGTAATCCAATAAATATATTTTATCATTTAATGCATTGAATAGAGCTTTAGGTAATGGTTTAAGAATTGAAAACATATAGTTTTAAGACATTTGAAATCATCTTTAGATGATAAGCTTGCAATTTGAATGCATATTATTTGATATGATATAGTCATTGATCTTCAATGAAGACTCTTCATTAAATAATTGTTATAAAATTGTTAATATGTTTTAAATAATACATATCGTTGTTTATAATTTAATCATAAAAATATTTAATAATTAACCATTTGATGGCAGACTTATAGTTATAAGTACATAGATCTCTTAATAAGATTTCAAAGTATGCCAATATCTTGAATTTCTTGAATTATAAATATGAGAAAATTGAGCGCAAATTATGTTTACAAACCATAAGTCAAATGTTGGTTTAAATGCACTATTACTTTGGCATCGCTTAAGTGATGTGTTTTATTAAAAGCTATTAAATTTAGTTAAAATATATTTATGTCATTAATCCGATGGAAAATTATATACAATATACTTAATATATAAATTGTAATCTAGCATTGATTTTCTCAATGATTTTAACGTATAATTTTTGGGTAAAACTTATATAAAAGTTTTTATATTAAAAAATTATAGATATAAGAGTTAAGTTATGTTTTGAATGTTTTTTACGCCAAAATGTTCTCAACTGTTCTCACTTGGCTTTGGGGACGACTTAGGCATCACTAATAATAAGGGAAAAGACTCTGCATATTATGTATGCAATGCTCTCATGACATCCCAATTGATTGATGAGTTATCCATATCTCACAAAACACACCCAATATTTCTTTAGTACATCTTTTATAGACTACAACTGCGATCATAATCTCTGTAACCAAAAAAAATAGTGCATTACTTGGCTTTTTTGACATTCATTGATAGGCTATCAATGATAGCAAACCGTCTCCATTCACTCATAGTTATGTTGTTTGAAAACTTATAATCGAAACAATTTTTCATTATTTAATTGTTTCTATTATTTCGATGGGAACTCTAATTATAATACTTGTAATTAATCACAACTACACCGACTCTTCGGCACATACAGACCCACAGACCCTTACATTCCTTTCCATTATATATCCGTATTCTTACATTACTTTCCCGTCAATTCTTCAAAAATTACTATAACTAATATTTTTTACATTATAATTTATAAATGAACACTCGATCCTTTTTATTAACAAATAATTCACTTAATAATTGCTTGTATTATTGTACTTATAATTTGTTGATTAATTAGATTTTATTTATAGTTAAAATTCATTAATTTGAGTAATAACATAAACATACAATTAGTTATTAATATTGTGTTAATTTGGTTTAGCGATCCGTCAAAGTATAATCCACCGGAAATGATTGAAAACAATGGTCTTTTATGCGCTCATCAAATGTTTTTATATCCGTCTAATAAGACTGAAATTTTGGGCAATAATAGCAAGTATGCGCTCAACACACGCACATATCATATATGTTTGGATTTAATAAATATATATTGAATTTAATTGATTCAGATTTGTGGTGTTACCTGAAGACGAATGGTTTCATTTGGTTACATTCTATTGTAATGATTCTGTCATTCAATTTCGGGTTTTTTTGAATGAAGATAACGACAGATTCATTGAATCCATCCCTTGTAAGTCAACTCTACTAAACTTTCACTCAACTCAATCATATTTATAGCCTATATTTCTTATCCCATTCTCTTTCGTGTCTACTCTCTGTTCACTCTATGTTTTGAAGATTATATTTATTATTAAAAAAATTATTTGTTTCTCTTGAAAATCTATTTTACAAAAAATTATATTAAAATTAACTCTAACTTGAAAAGTAAGATAATTTTAATTTTGATAGTATATAATCATTTGAATGCCAAATTGAATGTGGGATTTGTAGGGATAATAATGAAATTGAAGCCAACATTATGTGTAATATACCTTCAAATGCTATATACTATGTATGTAACAAAAGTTATTCTGCAAGTTTGAGAGCAAACGCAACATAAAGTTGTAATCAAAAAGCCATTAGAATCGTATTAGAAGTGACTGTTTGTATGTCGGGTAACAATACATTGAACATTGAATTGTATACTTGTACTGAACATTTACAAAATCTTTATAGTCATTATAAACATTATGACATGATTTTGAAGATTGAGTTTTAATTTCATGCAATTGATTGTAATCCACAAAATTATAATTGTATTATACTTTTATTGAATTGAATAGCATATTGTGATTCGTGTTTTGAAAGCCTCAAACTGGAAGAGCAAAGGGAAAGACTTACTTATAATAATCAGTCAGTTTTTGTCAGAAAAGTCGAGAAAAACGATAGCAATTCGGACGACTCCCATGAAAAACAAGAGATTAGTTCCGATTCCTATCACTCAGTAAGTGATTATAAAATAGTAAATTTGTTTATTCAATAGCACTCGACATTGCATTTGTCAAACACTTTGACTCAAATGTTTATATTAATAGAAACTTAACGGAAAGAAACTGAAAAAGGATGAGACAAATAATGCTTTTATAGCAAACGGAGAAACGCTTTGTTCTCAAGGCTTGAGAAGGAGTTCGCGGCGAAGAAAAAATAAAAGTGAAAAAGAAATCAAAATATCGTCAACTAATACACTGCTAGACCTCAAAGTAAAAGTATGCTCTCATTTATTTTAATATTTACGTTTTTAATTAGTTATTTACTAATTAACACATTAACCATAATAATTAATTACAATATTTATATTTAATGAATGCATATTTGCTATGTTTAAAGATTATGAACTTATTCCGAGTGCCAACCTTTGATCAACATTTGACACTAAATGACAGACCACTTGACGCCAATAACCAAACTTTAGCCGAACTTCATGTCGAACCCTATTCTATAATCACTCTAACCGTAAGTTTTTGAATTTGTTTATTAATTGCAATTAAAATCTATATTTAATATTGGATTTAATTATAATTATATGATATTTATAACTATTTGTGTTTTAAATAAAATTAATTACAATATAAAACACAAGAAACTTTATTAAGTGTTTTACACAAGATTATAGTGTGATTTATTTAAACACTATTTTTGGAGTTTTAAAAAACTTATTGATTAAAGTTTTGAAAATTAAATATTGTTTGTAATCTCAATGACCTGTACATGTAGTAGTAATAAATTATATACTACATTGGCCTCAATTAAATTAATTATATAAATATAGTATTTGTAACCAAAATTGAAATAAAACTTATGGTAGAATTTAGATTTAATACTCGAATCACTTGATAAAACATTTTAAAAAGTTTTATGAAAAGCTTTTTCTCATTGAATAAGCGCTTGAAAAGCTTTGAATAGTTTACTAAAAACTGATGATTTCTTTTTATTAATATGTAAGAGAAAAGTGTAGCTCAAAGTGAGTTCACATCTAAACTTTCGTTTGATATGAGTTTAGAGAAAAATGTTGTGCTCAACAATAACTCACGGATTCAAAGGGTTAACGGGTTTTGCTAGAGAGAGAGAGAGAGATGGGATCTATGATTATTCAGTTTGAGTTTGTTTCCCATCGTTCAGAGCGTTGAGACAGTTATGTACGGCTCTAACCATAGCAATGAGAAGATAGAAAAAAATTGGCTGTTTTTGCACTTTTGCTTGAATACAATATGACTGAAGACTCGATACAAGCAATTATGATACAAAATAAGACTTTTTTTTCTATCGCTTAACTCATTCTTAGATAAATTGGAGCCCAAAGTATAGACCGTTTGATGCATTAGTATAGAAGTGATGGGGACAGGCATTCAATGAGCGACTAACAAACACAATACAAGTGAATACTTCTTATATAACGCTGAATATCAAACCCGTGAGAACCCATTCCTATGCTTTTAAGTTAGTGAGAGATCCATTGCACTGGTTGTTAGTATTTAAGCCCAACTTTGCATTCGGGATACAACAGCGAGTAGTGGGAGCCCTATGATTCTCCTCAACCCCTTCTGCTCACAATTATATCATTGGTGTTAACCCTTTGGGTAGGAAATGCGGAATAGGGAACAGGAATGGCAATAGCAATGGGTTTTATGTAATTCAACTCAAAATATTCCTCCATTTCAGGCAACACACCGAGAAGTGAACTAAGAAAAGGTAACCCAATGTCAAGGTTACCAAAGGGTGGGAATATTTCACATCAATATTATTCATAAAGCGTTCAACTTTCTCGTCATAAACACTATTAATCTAATATTTTGTATCAAATTCTGCATATTTATATATTTTGTTATTGATATACAAACATTTGGTTTCTAAAGTCAAGCAATTCGCTCTCTCGCTCTCTCTCTCTCTCTCTCTCTATCTATCTATCTATCTATCTATC
>JAQIWK010000058.1:0-28206 GCA_034695265.1 Dissorhina ornata | reverse complement strand
CTTTCTCTCTCCCTTTCTCTCTCTCTCTCTCTCTCTCTCTCTCTCTCTCTCTCTCTCTTTAGTACTACTTGTAATTGAGTCGACGGTTCAAACGCAGCCAAAGATGAACTGAACTGAATTACGTGATGCCTTCGGGACATTAAACATCACTTTCACTGTTAAAATATATCCAAACAATTTAATAAATGAAGGGCAGAGAGAGAGAGAAGTTGAGGTCGATATTGTGTACAATAACTTTTGTCGTCAGCAAAAGGCCACGAAGTATAAGTGTGAGGCTAATGGGCGGACTGATGCCGACGCGCTGTTGTTTAGCCAATTTTCATGTCAACTAAGTTTGGGTCACTTTCACTCTCTTATATAAATATACTCATCAATACATTCATAAATTCATTCTTCAGTTCGGATTACAATTAACAACAAAATACATCAAAGTTTTCTCAACTATACTAACAAAAAAGTTTATTATTCAATATTATCATTAAACTTCTATAAACTTAAAATGAATAAATCAAATGTTAGTTAGTGTTTATTTAAAATATAATTATTAAACAATATATTGATTTAGTTTTGGTATTTAAATTTTGTATATAATTCAGAATTTAATTGTATTCATGTGTCTAATGGCGTTAACACTGAATTCGTGTGAAGCATCCATCGGTTACTTTGAGAACTACGGTTGGCCCACATATGGCATTGTTAAGCCCTTCTGGTTGGCGCCCTTCTCTGACCACCCGTCCCGACAATCCAGTGGTTACTCTCGACAACACGATGTTTTGTCCGCCGGTGTAGTTCGCGGTAATCCATTAAACCAGGGAAATATTCAAACGTACGGAATGTAAAAGTAATTATTTTATACAAATAATTTTCATTATTTATAATTTATAAGTTATAATTAAATTCATTTTTTTCAGTTAATTATTTAATTTATATAAAATCATATATTATTTATTGTTATTTTACCAAAAAATAAATTATTTTTATATTTTATTCTTAAACACTCATTAAATTAATTTATAAATTTGTTATTTATTCATTTTTTAAAATTATAAATCAAATTAAATTAATTTTAAAGAATATTCTGGTGTATATAAAATATTATTTTAATAAAAATATTATTAAATTAAAAATAAAAAATTAATTAAATACTTAAAGTACATTATGTTCATTAGTTTGCAATACTGGATCAAGTGAAACATCAATCATGTCTTAATTAATTTAATACCAAAACAAGTGTAAGATATTTACAACATTTTATTCAATTAAAAATAACTTTAAATAATTTTATTAAACAAATACAATAATAAAATGTATGATATTTATGATAATTAGTGTTATTCTTGTTTGGGTTCATTGTCTTGGCTGTCATTGTGACCAACAATTGGTTCACTTTGAAGATTGGGTTCAAGTTTACGCTCTAATCCTTGTATTTCTAACTCCAGATTCAGACACTGCCTCTCGATCTCATAATTTTTGCTGACGAGTGATACCCACTCCGACTCCAAGTGTTTAATCTTATGTCCGGCCGCCGTCTGAGAGCTCTTACGAAACCAATTCACTTCTTGGATCTGTTTTCGCAACTCTTGAAGACTTTTCTGAGCGTTTGCTTGCATTTGTGTCAACACATCGTTGTATTGCTTCCAACCTTCGGACCCAAACCTCTGCATGAGCTCCAAGTTATCGATACGAATGGCCTGATGTTGCAGTTGAGCCATAGAGTTGGCCACCGATTCACTCCACGCCGACAGATCTGTCATTTTACCGGCGGGAGGACCGGGCAGTTCGTATCGTTTCATTGACAACATGTCCATCGGTTGTCTGTTGTGCAGTCTGTCCAACTCGTGCCGCATTAGATCCGTCTCGAAGGTCTGCAGATCTACTTCCGACAGATTCTCCAAATAATTTTTGGTCGCTTTGTATCGTCGGGTCTCTTCCGATACCATCTCAAGAACCGCTTCCCTAACGCCCGGCTCTTCAAACCCCATATCAATGTAGGGCAGAGCGTCCACCAACTGATGTTCACCCATTGTCACCAATCACTTCCAACACGATTACAGATATAAAGTTATTTGTGGTCACAATCACTGATCCCTTCAAATCTGGTCACAAATGTTTGGCAACAAATCAACACATTTTGAAATTTCTCTCAAAATAATATCCAATAATAACGTCAATTAGTTTTATATTAATTTTACATTTAATTTATAGTTTAATTAAGTTTTAAAATAAAATTAATAAAGTATTAATTGGAATATTAAATAAATTTAATAAAATAAAAGTTTTAAATTACAATTAAATAATATAAATAACAAATAATAACAATGAGATGAATGCAGACGTAATGTATTGACCACACAATTGGACGCCATTTAAAGGCAGACCTTTTGTTTGGCAAACAATTTGCGAAATGTTTTATTTAATTGTTAATTAAATTAAGTTTTAAATCACATCTGAATTTAACAATCATTTTGATCCCCAATTAGATGCATAAGTCGTCGATGAATATGACTGAAGACGATATGGATGTGGAGGCGATGCTGGAGGAGGCCATCAAACCATACAATCATAAGGTTTTTATACATTTGTTTGAAACTATTAATTGAAAAACAAATTCAATTTAATTATTATAATTGATATTTAATTACAATTTTATGGTTAAATAAATTGAATATAAAATATATATATTTTGTTTAATATAACAAAAATGTGTCAACAATTACAATGGTTTGTAAGTGTAATATGGGATCAAATAAGTCTATAATTAGTGTTAAATTAGTTGCAATGATCACCTAATTTGGTGATAAATAGTGTATTGAATTGATTGATATAATTGTCGATATCGTTGGATGTAATTGTCATTCAAAAGCACTTGTTTTGACCACTCATTAAGTGATTCATTCATTAATAACTTGAGATATAAATGTAAATAAAAGTAATTGAAAGACAAATAAATGGATCAGTTATTGAGACAAATAAAGTGCTTATAATTAAGACATGATATCAGAGTTGATATAAAACTGTAATATAAATGAAATGAATAATCAAATCAATGCTAAAGCGTTGTATTCCTTATCACACTTCAGGGCTTTAATCGGTTTTTGGCAAAAGAGGCACAAACCTGGACAGAGACCACATGACAATGACAACTGTCACTCAATCCACTCATTGAATGTCTGACCGAAAGATTGACTGATTTGTATGTGTATTGTGTTGTTTGTATGTATGAGTTGTCGATGGATGTGATTGGATGACTGACTGACTGTTGTAGTGATTGAATGAGTTTCCCAATCGGCGATCACTGTTGTGTTGCATTGCATTCAGTGTTTGAAAGTGACATTCATTTCAAAGTTTGTAATTAAATCTTAAATTTGATTCAAACATTGAAAAGATAACTAAATTCAAGCACTGAATTGATTGCCATATGAGTTGTTGTTTGCGATCAATATTAAGGCAAATGTTAGGAAATTTCTATTTTTTCTAGACTATCGATAAACATTGCAATTGAATTGAATTCATGCCTCAAGTGTTGTAATTGTGGTAAACAATGATTAAATGAATTAATATAATTAAACACAAGAATCTCTGCTTTAACTTCAAAATCAAAGACATTGACTAAACGTATGTTTTTTACTTTTTCCCCAAATTCCTCCACAAAACGCATTAATGAATCCCTAAAATCACACAAACGTTTGGTTTCAAATTGATGTCATATTAGGAGTCAAGCAATTCACTGGCCGTTAATGGATCCGATAAAGAGAAAAAGGATCACAAAGACAGAGACAAAGATAAAGAAAGGTTTGACTCGAAAATTCATTTAATTTTAATTATGTTTTAATGAATTGAATTGTATTTACAGAAAACGAAAGCGCAGTCGAAGTCGAGAAAGAGATCACAAGTCAGAGAAAAGTCGCGATAAAGAAAGGAAAAGGAGTCGAAGTCGTGAGAAAGAAAGAGATAAGACTCGCGATAAGGATAAAGATAAAGAGAGGGATAGAGACAGTCGTCGGGATAAAGAGAAAGACAAAGACGTCGATAGAGACCGTAAAGATCGTCATCGAAGAAGTCGCAGTCGTGACAAAGAGCGTCGCCGAAGAAGCAATTCGAAGAATCGGGAGAGGACTCGACGTGTGAGTCGATCGCCCGGTCGGGACCGGTTTGGCGGTGATCGTCGGCGATATCGATCGCAATCTCGGAGTCCATTTCGACGCCCACACGACGAATCTCCCGAAGAAAGGGATCAAAGGACTGTGTTTTGTATGCAATTGGCCGCAAGGGTTAGAGTCAGAGATTTAGAAGAATTCTTCTCAGCGGTCGGCAAAGTAAGAGAAGTTCGGCTTATAATGGATAATAAGACTCGAAGACATAAAGGCATTTGTTATATCGAGTTTTATGATGTCGGGTCCGTTCCGTTAGCCCTCGCACTCAACGGTCAGAAGGTGTGCGGCGTTCCTATAATTATTCAGCCGACTCAGGCTGAGAAGAACCGTATGGCCACCACTGCGACTAGCATTCAACGAGGTTTCGCCGGTCCTATGAGACTATATGTCGGTTCCCTTCACTTCAATATAACTGAAGACATGTTAAGAGGAATCTTCGAACCATTTGGACGGATAGACAAAATAGAGCTCATGAGAGATATGGAGACCGGAAGGTCTAAAGGATACGGATTTATAGCCTTTCACGACGCAGAGGACGCCAAGAAGGCGTTGGAACAGTTGAATGGCTTTGAACTGGCGGGTCGACCCATGAAAGTGAATCACGTGACCGAACGCCAGTCTGAGATGATTCAGGGACCGTCTCTTCTGGATTCAGATGAGTTGGACAGGTCTGGCATCGATTTGGGAACAACGGGTCGATTGCAATTGATGGCCAAACTGGCTGAAGGCACAGGCATTCAATTACCACAAGCGGCTATGACCGCAATACACGCAAGTCATAGTAGTCATCCAACGCCAACACCAACAGTCATAGCACCTACCGCACCACCCGCTAGCAACGGCAGCGCTCAGGCTATAGCCACTCAATGTTTTATGTTAAACAATATGTTTGATCCAAACAATGAGGAAACCAAAGCCAATCCCCTCTGGTATGAGGAGATCAAGAACGATGTCATTGAAGAATGTCGTAAACACGGCGGTGCTCTTCATGTATTTGTCGATCGGGCCTCAAAAGGCGATGTCTATGTCAAGTGTCCGACCATCGCTGCGGCGGCCGCTTCAGTAACGGCCCTTCACGGCCGATGGTTTGCAGGTCTGTTGAGTCACTTGTGTTTTACTATAAATGAAATATTAAATAATTTTTACTCAAAATCAGGCCGTTTGGTGACCGCAGCCTATGTTCCAGTCATTCATTACCACAGTTTGTTTGCCGAATCCGCGATCGCAACCGCAACCCTATAATCAATAAGCGGTCTCTTTGGACATCATTTTTAGATATTTTGCTATTAATCTGATAATTATGTCAAAGCTTTATATATATGAGACCTTTTGTGTCCATTTTATTGTCAATATTCTTATGTTTAATATTTAAATTCACGTTAAAACCCAAATGTAAATCATTGCCAAACATTGAATAAATGTATTTCATATTAATTACCCATTGATTGGTAAAGTTTGTCCAAATTGATAGCTTCTACTAACCCATAGTAACCATCGGTAGTCGACTTAATATCATTCAATTGAATGCTTTCAACCAAACAATCATCAAATTTATGTGATTTATAAGTTTCAATGATGTCTTTGGCGTTAAAAGTCTCTCTTTTGATGCGTTTCTTTGATGAGACACTTGTGTCAACATTTTTAATGCAAAATCTTTGTCTAAATAATGAGTTCATAAAAGTTATATGAAGTTTGACTTTATTATCGCGAGTCTCTTCCAGAAGACCTGATTTGACAAATTTGTCTACAATTTGATCGGCAATTGATTGCAAACGATTGGATTCGTCCGACACCTGAGCGTAAACGACGTGAGCCTTATGTGACTGTCCTTTCATTACTGCCAGCCCTTCGACCGACACTTTTAAAGGTCTGTCGCCGACAATAGGTTTGACAATTTGATCCACACTTTCATTGAGCAATTGTTTGGCTAAAGATATTTCGTTTTGATTCAATAAAACCAAAACACAAAAAGTGAGGTGAAGTTTGATGGGTTTGGTAAACAAACTTTCGTCAATTTGCTTGTCCTTACAGTCCGTACTGTTGAGGACAATGTCTTTGAATCTCTCAAATCGGTCCACCAATTGGTCGCTTCTGAACGGAACTGTAATCAAGTGAGTGAATGGTCGCAGTCTTCGGCTTTGGACCAGCAGTTCAATCAATTTCATGTTTGTCTCAATCACTTGATTCCTGTCTTCGCCCGAAATACTGACCAAACAATCAGAGTTTTTGTTTTCAAATGTAACTAAAGTTTTCAATGTTTTCTTCAATTGATTCAATGATGTCTTCACCCGATTAGTGACCAATGATTTTGAGACAATTGACTCCATTTTATAGTAAATTATATCGTTGTCTATATGAGTGACCACTTTATCATCACCACTCATGTCTTCATCAATGATATCATCCATTTGTTAAACATTTTAAGTATTAATTTAATACTATTAAATCAAATTCAATGGTAAAACATGTGATAAACTTTTGCTAACTTTTAAAAAGTAAACAAAAAAAATCAAAACAAAATATTTGTAAACAAAATCAACTTTTCATATAAAATGTCATTTAATTTATAAGTTATTTAAAGTTTAATTTTTAATTAAAATAATTATTTTTTATGAAATTTCTTTATTTATAACTAAATATATAATTAAATTAAAATTTTAAATATTTATAATGAATTACAAATTTATTATAAATAATAAAATAAAAGTTTTATAACTTTTAGTTTTGAATATATTTGTAGTCATAGTATATGAATGAAAATCAAATGCTTTTTGTCTTGAAGTGGTATTTCATTTGATTTTGGATTCACTTCTGAAGTAATGTCAGAAATCTTCAAAAACTTGACAGAATTGGAAGAATTCTTCCATAATCTGGGAATTGAATACAGATTTTCATGTTATTCCGAGAAGAATGCCGAGGGTTTGCACCACTCTTTTGGATCAATTGATTTATATATCAATAACTAATGATATTTTTTGTTGATTTGGATGAATAGGTTGTCATCTTTTAGGTGATTATATGTCCAAAATAGAGAATGATTTGATCCGTTCGTCCAAAGTCTTCAAAGACAACTGCGATATCAATGGTTTTGCCAGAAGTTGTACTCAATTTGGGGCTAATCTTGTGGAGGGAAGAGGTATGGGATGTAATGATATGGTTTGGGTTTGTGATGACCACCGAAACCGTCAATAGGTTGCGATCGGGACGTGAAGACAGCCGTTGACTACTTTAACCGCGGATGCGATTTGGGTGACAACGAGGGATGCTTTTATTCCGGACAACTTCTGTCGGGAGCTGATCCACAATACGAGTCATTCATTAAACCAGATATCACTAAATCTGTAGACCAGTTGGTGAAGGGCTGCCAATCGACCAAAAACGAGTCGGTGTCTGCCGAGTGTTGTTATTATCTTCACTCCTTCTATCTGTTTGGCAAAAATGGCTGCAAAAAGGATTTGTCTAAAGCCTTAACGTTTGGTATCAGAGCTTGTGATTTGGATAACATGGAGAGCTGTAATAACTTGAGCCAAATGTATGCCTTAGGTATGGGAACCGATAAGAATGAAGAGTTGGCTCAAAAGTATAGGATTAAGAGTATAGATATGTTGGAACAGCTTAGAAAACAACAGCATATAGACACTCAAAGAACTTGACATAACTTTTTTTTGTGACATTTTTATTTAGTTATTAAATTTATTACATTTAGAAATAAAATCTGTTTATAAAATTTTTTGTTTTGTTTTATAATTTTGAAGACTTTTAGAAATTTAATACAAAAAGTAGTGTTTATTTGGAAATTCTGTCAATTATTTTCTTAATGAATTGCATTTGTGGACCGTTTTTAGTGGGAAAACTAGAGCCGCCGTACCAACCAATCCAATCCCAACAGGCATTCAAATTGTTTAACCAGTAATTAGTTGGCGTATAATGTATAGTCATATCGGGATATGTTTGGGGAAATAATATGATTAAGTTGTTAGTATCGGCCCAACGATCATAACCAGTGTTTTGTAAAAATTTATCGCCGATATGATGGTAAGACTGTAGACAACCGTGAAATGCTACGTGAAGTTTGCACTTCTGGCCGTCGGCACAGGTTTTGGGGACATAAATGTATCCTTTAGTGTCCAAACCAGTTGACATAGGATTGGCAATAAACTCAGACTGGTCAAACTCAATAAAACTACCCGTCCTTTCGCCCACATTCTTGTCGTTTAATTTACCATAAATTTGGTTAAGTATAGCTCCCGACCCGTCGTAACCGCAGTTACTTATGTAAGGGCTGGCGCTCTGATCGCAGGCACTATTGCCCGGACCATCAAAGTTGGTGGGAAAGGTATGGCCCGAAGCCAAGTCTTTCTTAAACACAATATTATCGGCTGAAATGTACTGACTTTGTGTAGTGTAGTAATTGTACAATTGATTCATGACTGACGTGGATACTGTCATGTCTTTAGTGCCCGATATCATCATCACTTTTTGATGGGCAAGATTTGATTTGTCATCAATGGTACGGCCACTCCATAGATTGGTCCGTTGAATGGCCAACGAGACTAAAGGTGAGCTCATATACATACACATTGCCAGAGCTGTCTCACCGCCGCAATCGTAAGGACCGCCGGCTATAATGCCGGCCCCTTTGATGATTGAAGAGTAGGCCACTTGTATCTGAACGGCAAAAAACCCACCCGACGACAGACCCGATATGGATGTCTCGTTGATATCCACATTGAATTTTGGTAACGACTTTGAAATTTGATAAATAATAATTGTTATTAATTAAAATTTATAAAAAGAGATTTAAAATAGTAGTTTTAAAACAATTTTATTTACCAAAACTTGTTGCGAATCTGATATACAATATGTTAGCAAAAGTAATAATTTAATAATTTTGAATAAATTATACATTTTGTAAATAATAAAGTGTTGAATATTTCTAAACTAACATAAAATTATTGTAAAAATAATATACAATTAAAATTTATTTAAAGGTTATATAAAAAATAGTTTGAAGAAAACAAACCACTCATCAAATGGATTAGAAATAAGTTTTTATCTAATAAGACGTCAAGAATATGATAAACTAAATCAAATTTGAACAAGGTATTATACAAACTAAACATTTAATTAATATTTGAAAATACTGTTTAGACTTTAAATTGAATTAAACAATAATTAAATTACTTTTATTCATAATTGATAAAATATACTATAGATATAGAGATAAATACTAATTATGATATAAGTTGGGCCGACACTAACAACTTTGTTTTATTATTTTCCCAAACTTATCCCGTTATTATTTCAAAATAAGATTTAAATAAAACATTTTTGAATTGCATTTAATACTTAACAAGTAAATAATGTACAAGTTTGATTACATAGTTTGAAATAATAATGAATTTTAATTAGAAATATTTGTTAACATAAAAGTTTAATCAGATTTAGCAAAACATTTAGTTTTAAATAATGAGCAAATTAGGCACGACATTAACATTAAAGCAAATAAGAGTACTATAAATATGACTACAAGTATCAAACATATAATAATGACAAACGTCTGAAGCCTAACACCCGATTTGTACCACAATTTAATGAAGATATTCTTGTCGTATAGGTTTTTAGTGAAATCCGGACAATCAAAGAGTTGACTATTTAATCGTTTATTGTCACACTGTTTAAGTCAAATCATAATTTATCAATACATTGGCAATAGTATCTCAAATAAGACAACTTCATACCTCTTGAGTACCCTTCTTAATAAAGCAATGATAGCCAAGAATATGGTCGTCATAAAAGATGATATAACTGTCGTCATCGTACGAAATAACAGCTTCAGTATAGGATGGATCAAAAGGTATGTCTAATGCCTTCATTTGACGGTTTTCGGGAAGTATTTGGTTATCAAAATAATAGGCAAATAATGCATTTCCTCTCAACAGTCCCTTTTTTCTCTCAATGAACCCAACGATCGGATCATTATATTGAGAAATGGCTAATATATTGGTGTCTAACGGATATTTAGACCATTTTTCAACACTTCCCTCGTCTTCAAACTTTTGATTCAAGAATTGATACCATTTATTGTCCTTTCAATTCAAATTAATTCATAAATCCATTAATTTATATTGAAATGACTTTAAAATATACAAACTTTGACAAAAAAGGTCTTTCCATTCAATTTATTATAATTGCCGGACATATGGAAAGCGGTTTGAATATCAAGATCCAAATGTTGCCAAATATCAGCTGTTTTGGTGGGATTGCCGACCACTTTATCCTTTTGAACATTAAGTTTCCAAAACCAATGACTCATAAATATATAAGTGGTTCCGTCTTGAGTTAGTACGGCTGTATCGATCTCACCGTCGATACACATCGCTATTGTCTTTCAAATATAAAGTTAATTATAAGTTTATAATTTAAAACTTTTTAAACAAAACAAAATTTTCAATAATTTTCGAGTTTAAGTAGTTATTAAAGTTATAGTTCTTGTAAAACTTAAGAAAACTTCTTTAAAAGTTTTTTTTTATAAATAAATAAAAATTCATATTTAAAAATAAAATATAATTAAAAACCAAATGAATTTCAATGAAGCATTCAATTACCGGATCCATTGTAGTGAAGCATATATTCTTTGTGATTAAGTTCAGTATAGAAATTATAATAATTGCTATTCTTTTCAAAAGCATTGCAATAAATGGTTGAATAAATTTTTAAGAAACTATTCAATTGAATGCTTAAACACTTTGAACAAAAAGAGATGTTAATTAAAAATTATATTTTTAAAATTTTAGTTTTGTACCGATAACTGAATTAATAACTTTATATATATTTAATAACATATAACTTATATTTTAAAAATGAAATAAATGCATGACTTGAAAAACTTACCGATTGTTTAAATTCTCAAAAAAACAAAATTATTTATATTTATCAAGATATCATTCAAACTAAACTATTGTATTCATAATAGGAATTTCTTATTGTTGTTAACAAATGAATTGAAAACAGTATTCAGTTTTCATTACTTATTTTAAAAACATATCTGTTTATCGCTTGAAATATAATTTAAATTAAATAATTTTATTTTCTATATACAAATTGTATTTGTTAATTTATTTAAAAAGTTTTTATCATAGTTTTATTGATTTATTATTAATTTAATGATTAATTTGTCGTATATATAATTAATTATAAACCTAATATTATATTGCAATTACACTTTAAAATACTTAAAATTGGTTAAAATTATGTTAAAGATAATTATTGACCAATCAATACAAAACTTAAGCTAAAATAGTTTTTGAAATAAACTTTTCATTTGGGTATCAAATTAAACTAGAATTGAGTTAATTGTTTAATAGGAAATAAATAAATATCTTTTGATTATATCACAAAATATGTCTTTATTTAGAAATCAATTTTGTAGTCATATTCCTCATTACTTAACACTAAATATTCGCATAATTTATATGAATTTAAGTTTCTGTCAAATAGTCGTGATATCGATGTCTCGTTAATAAACGCTTCAATTGTTTCGTCTGATCCATGGCTTCGATGTATAAGTGCTTCAAGTGTTAAGATCGCCGCTTTAGTGGTCCGGATGTCGATGTATATCAATGACTGGCACCGAGAGATAATAGCAGCTATCACTTGGTCACTGATCTTTCTCTGAGATCTAAGATTCAATTGTTGCAAATGTTTGAATCGCTTAACATTGCGTACGGCATCGTCGGTCAACAAGTGATGAACGTTTGAATTGAGTCCACTCGTGAACAGCTCCAGACGCTGCAGTCGACTCACGAACTGAACCATAGCGTCAATCGCGTCTCCTTTGATAAGAGTCTGATCAATGAGTAATGCCTTCAGATTCTCACACTTTCGTATATATCTAACACTCGGGTAGTCAATGGCTACACCAGAATGAATGGCCACATAGAGGTGTTGCAGTTCTAGACATTTGGCACAGTTTTCCCATAAGTTATGCATATCTTCTTCGTTCACATTAGTCTCTATTGAAAAGCCGAGTGACACGAGTTGACCAAACTTTTGGCAAATAATTTCCAAGCAATTGATATCGACTTTTATTATCATTAATTTTTTGAGTGTTGACCACTGGTGAGGAAACATTTGAATGCCAGTCATATTAAAGACATTTCCTGGCAGTTCCAGTTTGGAGAGGCGTGTGATAATTGGCTGATCGTTGATGTCATTGTCTCGGAAGTAGTCACCGCTATATTCCTGAGTCAACACATTCTCCAGCTCTGTGTTAGACACATATCCGCGAAACGCTTGCGAGTGTAATACAAGACTCTCAATGGCTGGCCATCGGTTAAACATCGCTCGGAGGCCGGCGTCAGTGATGTGTAGAATCAGGTAATCAATGTATAGATCTGTCAAATATGGCAAATTTTCTGTCAACTCTACCACTTCCTCGTGAGTGATATACAAAGTCCTGTTATTTATGGAACAATTGCTTAACTCTATTCGCAAACTTTGAAGACTTGGACAACAGTTGTGAGCGATGAGTGACAACAACTTGTTATTACATTTAGTAAACTTCAAACACACGGACAATGTATGCAAATTCCGGTGCTTTCGGATGACCATTGCTATGATGTGTCGATCGTTTGAATCAGTTCTGTCGCGCAGATTAGCCGTTATAGTGACCACTGATACCCGCATTTTGATCACATTTATCCGATTGATACGACTGTCATTCAAGTGGTAATCAGCGATTATAAGACATCGGACTGAATCCAAAGATATGTCTATAATATATTTCCATAGTTTGCATACATTTTGTACTTTTAATCGCGATTTGAAGTCCAGATAATTGCCAAACAAATCCAATAAGCAATTGTCGGGCAAATCATTAATTGATCTGGTTGTCTTGGAAGCCATGGATCTATTAATACTAATGTATGATATTTACTATCATTTAAAATCAATTGAATTTCAGTTTAAAATCAATTAATTTAAAAAACATATATTTCGCGCATATAAATTATTTTGATTGTCAATTAAAAATCTCGATTAAAATTTAATGAATAAACTTTTTGTTACCAAATTTATATAGTTTATCTTAAAAACTTATGTATTTATCACTTGGAATATAATTCAAGTCAAAAACAATTATTTAGTATATTTGTTAACGCAATTCAAAAAAGTTAATTCAAATTATATCGGTTTATAATTAATACAATCATAACTACATTTTTTTTTGTAATTAAATTAATAGTATATTGTGTTTTAAAAAATATTAAGTTAATGATCAAAACATGCATTTTGTTAGTTTAATAAACTTTAAAAAGTTTTAAACTAGAGATTATCTGCTTTATTAATCAATTAAACAATAATTAAAGATAAAAGTTTTGGTTCACAATGAAGTATTTGGACAAAAGGAGTGGTTGTTTTGTGTTAAACTTAATTAAGTCTTAAGATTTTTAACATAATTTTCATTCATTTCTTATTTAATAATAACAATAATTTAATTGACTCTTCAGTTCACTGCTAACTGATAACAGCTATTGAATTCGTGACACAAATAGTAATACAATTATTTCATAATTCAATTCAATTCAAGTCATAATTTGACTTCAAATAAAAGTTATTTTATTAATTAATTATAATTTATAAATATTTACATTTATCTGACATAAAAAACACTTAATAAAACAAAAAATGTTAACAATTTAAATGTTGACTAAAATTATATTTTTAAATAAAAAATATTGCATGACATCAATGAAAGCTCACTTAATATGAATGAATTATTTAATTAAAAAAAACTAAGCGATTGTTATGATGTATAGTAGTCATTGAATTTAAGTGTTGGTTTCGGTGACAAAACTTTTATTTTCAAAACCACTTTTAGGCTGAAAACGAGGATTACTTTGAGTTAAAACTGATGAGGAATTTCTTAAACTTTTTGGACCACTTTTTTGTGCAATCTTTCCATTCGTTGTATTTTGTGTTGGATTTGAATAGGAATTCAAATTGAAATGATTTGCAATCTTTTTGTCAGCTATTTCTTTCATAGCTTCCGATGACTTATTATTAATAGTATTTTTATTTGAATAATGTTTATTAGCACCGTTTGATTTGATTGGACTTTTATGATCCAAACTATGATCCTTAAATTGGTTATTCAATTTTTTATGAGGTAAAGCGTAACGCAATTTCTCCCAAAACCACTTCTCACCCCAAACTAAGTATGTTTTGGTAGTTAATAGAAAAGCCAGATCTTTGTCCATCTGTTCCTTGGGTGGCAACTGACCCTTCACTACAACAATCAAGCGGTCGATCTTATCTTCAAGCATCTGATAGTAAGCGGTGTGAAACTCCACCTGAAACCAAATGGACTCAATAAAGTCTTTGGACAGCACTAGTATAGTCCGCTTCGAGTTCTGGACACTATTGACGATATTCCAAGAGATTAGATTTCCCGGCAACCAATCTCTCTCGTGTATACATAACTTGAAATATGTTTCACTATTTTCGGGACTACTATCCGCATTTGGATCACCCGATAGACGATTTAGTGATATATTTGTTTGAGACTTTTTAAACTCATTTTCGGGTATGATTTGATCTGACAGTCCCTCGTGAATGGAGGCTCCGGTAGTGTTTTGTAGTATCAAATTGGCGTCATTGTTAGGTTTCTCTAGTTTCTCAATCAAACTCATCACAACATCTCTGTCGGCACTGGAGTAGGAAACAAAAGCGTCGTAAACCTTATCACTATCTAAATCGTCTTCACTAAAACTTAAACAAATAAAAATAGGATTAAAATGTATGTAAATGAAGGCTAAAATGGTTTGTTTGTTGCGATAGTAGAGCACAGACACTACAAATAGACTGATGGCTAATATGATGCACACAATGGTTAGCGATAGTAAAAGTTTGTCGTTTTGCGATGTATGTAATATTGGACACAAAAGATCGTCCGTTATTTCATTGATTGGCGAACTGGTGTTGAAAAAAGTTTTATCACATTTTATTGCATTTAAGTCACCGATCCTTTCAATGTGACTGTTTAGCCACGACTTAAAATCGCGTATCGGACACACACTGCCCGGCGGTGTCTCTTCATTATAACAGTCGTACAAATTGTTTCCCAAATATAGTTTTGGTTCCGCAATGTTCTTGTCGTTCAGATGGGATGCATACGAATCAAAGTTATTCAATACAGTTAACGGCACTGAAGTTATTTGATTGTCTCGTAATGAAAGGACACGGATGAGAGGCAATGAAGCGTTTTTGAATGCATAATATTGCGGTATTATATCCTCATCTATTGTCGATATCGTGTTATTATCCAAATAGATGTCAATAAACTCTGGCTTTTTGATGGCTTTGTTTCCCCAAATAAACATTTGATTTATATTAGCGATATCTTTGATGTGGTTGTGTCTCAAATTAACTACAATACCGCTGATGTCGTCGACACGAAAGCTGTTATCAAGACTTATGTTGTAATAACGTGAGAGCACTAACTCTTGTGGTAATGATTGTAATCCTCTTCCGTCGCAATCGATGACAACAGTTGTATCACTGCTTTGATAAATACAATCACAATCTGAAGGACAGATATTCTGGTCGTCGACAACACAAATGAGTTGCGAGAGCTCTAAGCGAACCAATGGCTCGCCCTTCAAATGCATGGGTTTATCGCACATTAACTCTTCGGAATCAATTAGAAACAGACTCTTTCTATACGTTGTCTCCGATGATCGACTTGAATAGGACGTCGACTGCGATGTCTTCACATAATTAAGAAACGGTTCCAAAAAACAATCGCAATTAATGGGGTTATTGTCTAATCTGATGTGAGTTTCCCATATATTAGTCTTAATTAAGTTACTGTCTCTCGTGGCCCGTGTCTCACCATTAGTCAAGTCATCGCTATTATGATAGTCAGTCGATATCTTATCATAATTACCGACGTCTTGTATATCAACAGAAGTGAACTGATTGTGACTTAAATCTAAGTTAACTATCGGTGCGATGGATGAGCTGAAGACAGGCACTCGAAATCTGCCCACAAATTTATTGTGTCTTAAATCCAATTCAGCGATATTTAAATATAAACTCCAATTAATTGAATTAAAGTCGGATTCAAAATTAGTTAATTCATTATAAGACAGATTCACTTTACGAAGTTTGGGTCCCAAACCAAAAGGCAGTCTATTTTGTTCGCTATTAATTGAAATGATCTTATTTTTGGCTAAATTTAATTCTTCCAGATTCTGTAGCGGAAGAAATAGATGTGGATTTGTTTCATACAAACGATTGAAACCGAAATTTAATTTTTTGACATTTCTTAGTTGCGAAAAGAGATTTTCGGGCAACACTTGTATTTCGTTGCCATAAAAGTTAAGTTCAAGTATTTGCGATGAGTTTGAGCTGAATATATCACGACTTATATCGGATATATTGTTATATGAAAAGTCAATTTTTAATAGTTTAGGATTTCCACTAAACAGACCATTAATTGTTAAATTTGTGATTAGATTTCCGCGCACTTGGATTGACTCCAAATATAAAGCGTTTCTAAAGAAAGTTTGCGGACTTTTGCTAAGTTGTGTCAATTGGCAGTCACTGATTGAAAAGTTTGTCAAACGATCCAAACCTTGCAATAAATTAACGGGAAGTGTATACAAGTTTTTGTTTGAACTCAAGTCTACAAAACTAAGTTTAGTGTTGTGTTTGAATAAATTTTCAGGTAATTTTGGCATAGCGTTGCCTTTGATGCTAAAATACACTAAACTTTTCAAGTCTTTTAATAAATTTGGCGACAATTCTGCGATTTGATTGTTGGAGAGGTCGAGGATCTCTAGATGTGACAGATTGGCAAAAGCATTCAAATCAATTTTGTTGATATCGTTTTGATATAAATATAATTTGTTGAGTGTATTGCCGGCATATGCAAAAGTGTTCCTGGGCAGTGTATGCAAATTATTGGATACTAACTCTAAATATTCTAATTTCTTCAAACCATTCAACATATCAAACAAAACGCCCGGAACTGAGTCTTTGGTAAACGACTTTAATCTTAAAAATTTAAGATTTGGAAAGTTATCGGCAAATCTGAATATATTTTCAAAGTGTTTGTTTGATTCAACTATTTGTTTGCTTGAATTGGATGATTGGCTACTGTTTGATATGTCTGAGCGAAGTGTGGGTACAGAATGGGTGCCCAAATCATTGATGAGAAATTGGTCTAACTTTAACTGTTCCAATGGTTCCAAACCGACAAATGCATCGCTAAATTGTTTGAGACTAACGGGTGCTTTCAGAGTGACTGATAGCGACCGAACTCTACTTATTTCTGGCGTTTGAGACGATGTTTCGTCGGATTTAGTGACGACCGACGGAACAGAAGAACTAATTCTGTATGTCTTTGCATGAATGGATGCCACGGATGAGGTCCGATGCAACACAACACTCAATGGCAATGTCTCGGGCAGAGGACAGCCTTCAAAGCTGAACGAATCGATCGTTTCGATACCAAACCCTAAAATAGGCCGCAAATTAAAACTTACAGTTAAAACCAAACTATTTATTAATAGCTTTATTAATGTGTAAAATAGATTTTAACTACTGTTAGTGAGTCATACTCTATAAACATTTGTTTTGCCGATAAATACTATTTAAATATTGTTATCGATATTCAGATAATAAAAAAGAAAAGTACAGAAAAATATCATACAAAACGAGTCAATTGAGAAATAAAGTCTTCAATTTAATTATATATAGTTTTTATTGTATTTAAATAAATTTATAAGATTTATATTTTTTAAAATAAATAATTTATATATTGAGTAATAAATTATTAATAATAACTTTAAGAAAATATTTAGGGAACGACTAATTAAAAAGTATTTTTGAATTTTTATACCGGATTTAAAGTAATATTTGCGAATTAATTAGCCTGATTAAGTAATAATATTATTATTATTAATACTATTAAAAATCTGGTTGAAAGTCATTAAACGATGTTTGAGTCAATGTTCACAACTGTTTGTTTGATTACTGCTGTCTGTCATTGCGTTTTGAATGACAATTCAAATTATATTTAATTAATTATAACATTTTAATTGATATAACATTTGGTGACATAAATTGTCATAACATTAGTAAAAGTGTACGAAAGAGAGAGAGAGAGAGAGAGAGAGAGAGAGAGAGAGAGAGAGAGAGAGTTGGCTAATATAATTGCACAAAATTGTCAAAATGAAAGCTACTTAAATACAATTGAAACTTTAAAACCTATAATAATAAAAGTTATTATAATATTTTTCAGGGTTTTTGTTAATGATTTGGTGCTCAAGAAAGTGTGCAAATGATTACGTAATCGACAAGAGTTTAACAATAATGATAAAAAAAGATAATTTAAAATTTAAACAATAAATTAGAAATTCATATAAATATATTAAAAGATAGGAACCTTGGAAGAGAGCTGGTCTGAAGAATGGCACTCCATTATCACATGTAATCTTAACGAGTCGTGTGGTCTCGTATCTGATGAAGAAAGCGTAGGGAACTATACGAAACTCATCGTCCAAGAGATGGTCAGGTGTAAGATGAGTGTCTTGGTGGTCATTGTCTTGATGTCCAGTATAGCAAGTGATTTCCCAACCTCCCTCCTGAATCTGACTGCATTCACACGACACTTCACTAGCGTTTCTCACTAATGTGTGGATCAATTGAGCCGAAGGACAGGTAGCGAAACAATGAACGCTTGAATTACTTAAACAATAAGTGTATATAAATAACAACAATAGCCTAATGAATGAGGAAATGTTGGTTTGATTTGACGTGAAGTGCATTGTATTTGCAGGCAATGGTCGAGAGAGATGAGAGACACTACTACTCGCGGCGGCGATCACATGGATATCGTGGTTAAAAAATTCAAAACACTTGCAATTAATATATTAATTAATTAATGGTAATTATGTAGTGATAGGCACACAAAACAAGGTAAACCAGTGATTAAACATTAGTACAAACATTAAAACAACAATTTTAATAATAAAAGCTTTTGCGATATCATATGAGAATCGCTGCCAACATTTTAAAAACTCAAATACAAAACTTTATCACAAAACTAGTTGTATTTGTGAGCTGACTATGTATTAAAGAGAGAGAAATATGTAGTTAAATATTGTGTCTTCGTATAGAGACAACACTTAACTGCAAACTGTTTGCATTGAATGGGCAATACATGCCATCCCTATCTCGAACAACAGGTTGGAACAGGTTTTCTAGTTTGACGGGTTTGTACAGCACAAGTGTTTTTCTTGGATGGAGGGGCTCTCCAATACTTTTCTATTACTAACTCTGTATTCTCTCTGCAATGCATATTACAGACCCAAACCATTCACTTGACTGATAGGCAAACTCTTTTGTAAAGCTTTTTCTTAACTTACTTTAAGTTACTTACTTAGAAAACCATTTAATGATTTTACATTACGTCATGTGTTTTTAATGCTAAATATATGTGCAATAAGTGGAACATTAGTACAACTTTTTTTTAAATAAAAAAAAAATATTACTTTTCAATACAATATTGTTTTGCTTTTAACTGATCTTTCATTCAACAAATTTATATATACATTGAATACAAAACGTATAGAATTTTAATGTTATAATAAAACATAATGTGTTTATATTTATAACATTTAAATTTATTGTTTTGGAAAAGTTTTGATTCACATCTCGTACACATATTTTGTGCTCATTTTTCATTACGATGTGATCTATTTGTTGGCTATATTTCACGCAAATATATATATATATATTCATAAAAAAATATTAAAACAATTCATTCATTCAATAGACAGTTAGTTATGTAATGATAGGTACTGTAATGATAGTACATTGTATTTCCCATAAAAGCTAAAAACATAATAATATTTTAATTAATTTCCGCTTCAATTACTTTGAAATATATTTTGAATTTTTAATAGGAATTGAAACTCTTTTTTTGAATTAAAAAACAAATAAGAAATTCAAGTCATAAATACCTTCCCATATATAAGAAATGATATAATATTATTAAATATCATAGCAAATAATTAAATTTATTTATATACTATAAATTATAACCTGTATTAAATTGAAGTTTTTTTTAATTCAATAAAATAAACCCATCGTTAAAAGTTGATGGCAAAATGTTTGGGTTATATGAAAAAATAAGTTTCATATCAGACAATTTTAGTGTTACAAATTGGTTGATACCTTTCAATTAGAGTTTAATTATGTAAAAAAGTTTGACAATTTGTGTAAACAATTAGTAAAACCCATTTGAAGGCAGCCTTAAGCGCTGTACACTTTCTAATTGCTATTCACTTCATAGCACTGGCGTTCAAACAAATTCATAATTTCCCTGATTTTGAGAAATAATGTTTTTTTTACAAAAATTTTATATAAACACTAAATTCAAAATAGTCGGGAATTTCCAACATACTTTGACCTTAATTTTCATTATTAGTTAACCTCTTTATAATAAAGTGTCATTATTTTATACAAACATAATATATAATATTTAAATTTATATATGATTAAAAATAAACATTTAAATAACTTTTTAAAAAATTAATTCCCAATAAAATTATATGTAAACCTATTATCAAATCAAAGTTAAATTAATTTCATGATTCATGAGTAAAACAAAATTGTATTTTTAAAATAAATTATTTAACCAATAAATTAACAAAATAATAAATCAGTGTATAAATTAAATTTTGTAATCATTGCAAACAATTAATAATTTGTTAATATAATTGTCAAATTATTTACTATAACAATAACAACATAATGTTTGAATAACAATTTTGTAAACTTTTATAACATATAATTATTAATTAAGTAACTTAACTATACTTTTTAAAATTAAAATTTACTTTTAAATTAAAAATTAATAAACAATTCAAATGAATTAATAAAATATAATTTAAAAAAAGCAATTTAAATAATTGTTAATAAAATTTATTAATGAGTGGTCAGTGATAAATAAATAAATTTACTTGTAACTTAAATTATAATGATAATTAAATTTAAAAACTGTAAAGAAATGCATTATTTTTAGACTACAGTTAGAGAGAAAGAAAGAAAGAAAGAAAGAGAGAGAGAGAGAGAGAGAGAGAGAGAGAGAGAGAGTATTTGAGAGAGTTGTGCAGTGAAAGCACCTCATTATGCAATGCAATGTGCGAAAGGATTGTAGTTAACTGATCAGTCAAACAGACTCTGTTTAACAGAGTCAAGTGATTGTCCATCAATTGGTCACAAACTATGGATTTATTGCAGTTTTTGACTGAAACTCAATCGAGACTAACATCGACCACCGATGGCCAGACAG
Organism: Dissorhina ornata; assembly: GCA_034695265.1. NCBI lineage: Eukaryota > Metazoa > Arthropoda > Arachnida > Sarcoptiformes > Oppiidae > Dissorhina > Dissorhina ornata. The sequence goes on along the minus strand of JAQIWK010000058.1, from coordinate 6,687 downwards.
TGCCAAAGAGATCCAACAATTTGGCTTCAAATGAGCAACAATTGCGACCAAAATTAATTGAGTCATTGATTACAATCGAGAAGACATCCAATGTGTTGAAAAAGTCGCCGAAGAAGAGTAACAGCTGTTTGGATGAAGAGGTGACCAAACGGCGCAACACTATCAATGATATGTCCAATCAATTGAAGACTGTCTTGGATGGCCATCGACGAGCTGACCGACGTCGCCGACGATTACATCAAACGGTTAATCAATATCTATCGGACGCTCAAAAGGATGGTCTGATGGCCGCCCGTGACGTCCAGTATTACCAACAATTGCGGGACGATATGAAGAGTCGAGTGACCGATCGGGCCAAACATCTGCACCGGTTATATACTTTAGACAACAAAATCACTCAATTGTCTCAAAGCGTCAAACCTTTGAGTGACAACCGAAACTCACTTTTGGCCACAAATCAGACAATTAAGCGAAACATTAAGTGTTTATTAAGTTTGAAAAAAGACTACAAAACCAAAGCTAAAGCCAACGCATCCAACCATTAGATCCACATTTCATTGTTTTTTAAGTTTTATTTAATTGTAAAAACAAAAATTTATAAATCAATTAAATGTATCGTTCATTTGGTGTAAAAAATACCATTAGTTTAATATAAACAGTATTTTTAATTCAATAAATAATTGTAAACCAATTGATCACTTGTTATGGTTCTTGTAATGGATGGCCACTCAATTACCACCGATAATATCATTAACTTTTGACTAAAGGGGGGTTTTATATGATAACAATATTTATAGCGTTACATACTTTGCGTACAACTCTTAATACAAACAATGAATCATTTGTCGCCATCTTATGTCCAATAATTGAATATATAGTTAAGACAAGCAGTCGATGATTTAGTACTTTTATATACGATAAGAGTGTTCAGTGTTAAGTATAAAATAGGATAAAAAATACAAAACAAAATGAATTTTTAGTCAACAAATCATATGACGTTTTAATGAAACAAATTGTTTGTCAATTCAGTGTTTAATCAGTCATTCATTGCATTGAAATTCATATATTGTTTTGAATGACAATTAAGTGTTGATTTAGTGACAACTTGTGGTCAATAATAAAGTGATGCCATCGGGAGAGAAGACACCATTGATTGGCGGCGATGGCCTCCACACGACTCAATCGTCGGCGCCCTCCACATCGTCGGGCAGTTTGACGGCCTCTAACCCACCCAATGGTCACTTCGGTATGTATTGATGTATTGGTCGATACAAAGGACGGCATCTAATGGTTGATTGGTTTGTTTGGATGGACAGGTGGTGGAGGGATGGGGTCGTACACCGAGTCATACGTAACGGTGCCGTCAATAGGACCGGACGAACTGCCGCCGCCATACACGGCCACAATGACCGGTGGTATGCCTGTGATGGTGGCCTGTCGTGTGTGCGGCTCTATGATTGACATCACCGGTAAACGGGAACAACATGTGGTTAAGTGCGACAACTGTAGTGAAGCAACGGTTAGTGACAAACAATGATATGATGTGTATTATCATTGAATGAACTGTTTATTTGTTGAATGAATAGCCCATCAAAAGTGCTCCGACGGGCAAGAAGTACGTGCGCTGTCCTTGTAATTGCCTTCTCGTATGTAAGGCTAGCGCTCAACGAATCGCGTGTCCGCGACCTCAATGGTAAAGCAATGATCTTTGTGTTTGTTTTTGGGTTATAATAGTTTGTGTGTATTGTATAGCAAAAGAATAATCAATTTGTCGGTCAACCAAATGGTGGTCAATACGAGCAGTCCGTCATCGATGGCACCCGTGCCGGGCATGTGTCGAGTGATATGTGGTCACTGTCACGAGTCATTCCTATTCAATACCCTACAGAACAACTTAGCCCGATGTCCGCATTGCCGCAAACTGTCTTCTGTTGGTCGCGAGTTTGCCCGCACCCGTGGACTCGTGTTCTTGATCTTTGCGTTCATATTTCTGTTGGTGGCGTTGGGCGTCATATTAGGCACACTATCGGCCGTCGAAAGCGGATCCCGAGGTCTGATTGCATTACACGTGATCTTCTCGTTAATCTGTTTTCTACTGTTTGTACGATCCATACATTACTTAACTATGAAAACCAGTCTAATTGACAGTCACTCTAATAATTAATGCTTTCATATTATTATAAACTGAATATACATTCAATTGAAATGCAATTTAATGTTAATATTAAATTGTTTTTATATTTTATATCTAATATTATTAATAATTAATTAATTAATTATAAATTATATAAAGCGTAGAGAGAAAGTGCAAAGGTTTGGTTGTTTTACGTCAAACCGTTTTGAGTTGATTTACAGATTGTTTTTAAATAAGTCATTGGAAAGAGTCATGAGATAATTGTTTTATTGATTGAAAACTTTTGTTTAAATAGTTTTCAAAATGTGTTTATATTTTTGTTTCAAATATATTTTGTCAAAATCTGAACAATTTTATACTCAATATTATTGATTGATTTATTTATATAAGAAAACAATAACTAAAAAGTAAAATATTGAGAATTTTATAGATATATTTAAAAATTCAAATAAAAATTTGTATTTAATTTGAATTAGTTTTTAAAATGGTTTCGATTGGAAATTAATTGATTGATTTGTTTTGTTTATCGGTTAATAGTTACTGAACGCTATATACACTGTATTAATATGTGATTAAACAGTGTTTTTGTAGGAATTATAGAGATATTTTTGATCAGAAATTTCTGATTACTAATCAACAACTCGTTATGATAGGGCCGGCACTCGAAAGTGTATTGGCTTTTAGTTTATCACAAAAGTGCCACAAATTTTTTTGTTCATTTGTATCCATATTTAAATTATAATTAATTTGTAATTATTTAGAAATATTATTAATTATATTTTTAAAGTTTTATATATGATTTCAAATGTATACATTGAATATTTATCTATTTTATTGATTACTAGATTTATTTTTTTAAGTTTTAAATAATTTGATTGATTTTTATTTTGAAAAATAGGATTAATTTTATTATAAATAATATTTCAATTAAATATTTCGCAAAAAAAACTCTTTAAAAAAGTTTGTTTTACTTTTTTTCACTGAATATAAAATTTTTATTTAATTCATTAAACCATAAAAACGCAAAAACAAGAGTTAAATAAATTAATAAAAAGTTAAATAATATTTAAATAAATTAATAAATTTAAAAAAATCTCAAATAAATTTTAATTAGAGTTTAAATATTCAAATGTATTATACAATTAAACAAAATGCACTCAATATTATGTTTTATATATTATTTGTATTATTAGTTTTAAAAAACTTTTTTTGTTTTTTATTAATTAATTAATTAAAATAAATATTTACATTTAATGTAAATTACAAATTGTTTTAATATATTTTATTTATTTATAAAAACTATTGCAAACATAAATACAGTGTATAACAGATTACAGATATCAATTGATCTCTGTATTGGTAGTAGTGGTAGAGTTTAGATATGTTTGTGTGGTTTCTTAATGATACCAAATCGTCTTAATTGTTGAACAACTATAGGTGTGAGTAAAACGGTAGCGCCCACCCTAACCGGCATAATCATCTTGTGTATAGCGTACGCCACCGCAAATGTACCCGAACCGGCCACCATTTTGGCCGCAGTCTCGTTAAACAAATGCATCGGCAGGTATTCGGTCACATCTAATCCAAAGTAGACTATCGTATAGAAAGTGCCCAAAGAGGTCAACGATAAACAGATGTGTAGGATAACGGCAGTGGATCCGTAGTTCTGGATAATCCTCTTCAGTCGTTCAGTGTGTGATAGACGCGGCTCGTCGTCCACAAGCGTTAGTTTTAATGGTTGCGGACGTTTGGCACCACTTTTGGTCGCATTTGGGCCATCGCTCAAGTGTCTCATCGATATGATGGCAAGTGATGGACACGTCTTGTGATTGTTGGCAAGTATTGAGTGTGTATTGCAATGGTTTGTTGATAATCGATGGCCAATGGCCACCAACGATGACCTCAAGTAAGTCCTATTGATGTTAAATAAGTGGTAAGTCTTGAGCGATAACATCATACAATCAGTGGTGATTGAAGTTCAAGACGTGTTAAAGTGATGGCACTTTGAAATGTCAACAATATTTAAATCAACTCAAAGCCAGACTCTCATCAGATGTCTCTCATCTGTTTGTCTCTCAACTTTTTTTAGCGATTCTTACGATAGTTTCGCTACAATTGGCACTCAATTTAACACTTGTTTTATAATTCAATTAATTAATTAAATAATTAATTGTAAATTTAAAATAAACACAGATTTTTTTTTGTCAAGAAATTGAATAATTAATTAATTATTTTGTAGATAAAACACATTTCTAGTCAATAGTATTAATGTACTAATATATTAAAAATGCATTTTATATTTAATTTTTAATTTTATTCAAATTATAATTTCAAATATTAACAGTATATTTAAAATGTTTAAAGTTTTAAATTGTTAAAAAAACAAAATTATAATTTGTTTGGAGTATTTAATTAAAAAATATTAAATCGATGATATATTTATATAAAGCAATTAAATTTTAATTGTAGCAAAACTATATCATGCTATCAATTTAATTAAAAATAAAAAAAATACATTTGTTTTGCAATCAAATTTAAACTATTTAATAATTATAACTTATGATTGATAGATTACTAGATCATATTTGATAGATATGAGTAAACTTCATAACTAATAAACTAAAATATTATTTACAGAATATAATGGTAATTTGAAATGAGATGTAAAAATAATACAGTTCAAATTGATTATAATTATTACCATCAATATTGTTAAGCTATTAATAGATATTCATAATTAAGTTATGACTTATGGTCTGATGGGGCGATGGTTTGGGCGATACAAACAATACCCCATGCCTTCAGTCACTACAACATACCATAATATTATCTGCAATTTGGGTCACAATTTATGAATCATTGCATTAAATTTGTTGATGAATTCTGTGATAAAAAAAAGTTATATAATAATATTTGCAAAGAAAAAGAGCAAAACGTAGGATTAAGAGTATGATGTGATTGAGATTTACCGTTGTGTTGCATAAGATTTAAGGAAAATATAACTATTTCAACAAAAAAATAAAAAGATTTAGATATTTGTAAAAATTGCTGGAAGATATGAAAACTAGCTCTCGTGTATACAGAAACTATGCAACACTTTCTGTTCAATACTTTTAAAAACATTTTTCTGTAATCAGAATTAAAAAGAAGGCTTTTCTTATTGCAAATCTCTGATTGAACTGATGCTGGGAGTCGTGAGTTCGCCCAAACACTGCCGTCGGTGCCAAACAACTGAGCCCAACATAAAACACATAACACAATATGCCATTCCTGGAGGCAATTGAAAAATATATAAAAGTTTTCATGTTTTAGCTTTTTGAAGACCTCACCCAAAATCTTGCCCTAAGCCATGGCAGCCGTAGATATTCGCATAACATCTAACGCCGAAAAAAAAAGTTTTTTAAGCCCGAAATACAATGCAATGAAATATATTTACAAAGTAGAGGCTGTTATATGGATGCAATGTATATTTGGTTTATATACTATTGGTATGCCTGTTGGCAATAAATCCAATTCACTATTATTCCAATGGATTACTAAAAGCTCTCAATTTTTCGCTTATTTTCTGCCCACAGATTGCGAGCACTGAATGAATCAATGCAAACCTCATCGCTCTCTATCATAGCTCAAGCAACACAACAACAACACCCAAGTATTGCACCAACACTTCACTATTACTTCAATCAAAGCTCTATTTAATTTGATTTAAACTTCTCGACATATATTCTAATCATTACCATAGTTTCAAAATAGCTGTCTCTCTCTCTCTCTCTCTCTCTCTCTCTCTCTCTCTCTCTCTCTCTGAGTCCCTCCCGATGTAGTGAAGCAAATATTTTTCATATTATTATACTCTAAGGAATAATAACTGTTAGGGATGTGTATATGATATGTATAAATGACTCCCGAAAGGGATGGTAAGGCATATCGTTATATACAAAAAACAGAGAGATATAAAAATGAGTCCAATTCTTAGGGATATTATGAATGCCATGGCATGTCTCATATACCAAAATATCATTCATCTCTTTGAATATATCAATGGCTATAAAAATAAAACTATAATAAAAATAATATAATATATAAATGATTTAATGTTTAATGTCATCCAATGGTCTAACATATTATCTGATTGCCATTATCTGATCCCTTAACCATGTCTTAGGTCATCATACGAGTGGAATGCCGTTCCCTATGACGTGCCCGACCTGTACGCCAAAGCGGGCACTCCGTGTGATAACTATAACGGTTATTGCGATTCATTTCAAAAGTGCCGTGAAGTGGACCCCTCCGGACCATTGGCCACATTAAGACGTTTTTTATTATCCAACGAAAGTATGGCCTCATTAAAGAGATGGTTCAATGAACAATGGTTTTATGTGGCCATCCTATGCCTAATCACATTACTTGTTGTGGTAAGTGATCACTACATGGACTTTCCTATTACTACTACTCTTGTGTCCAATAAACAATACAATCAAAAATAATATATATATATATATATAAACAAAATCAAAAGCACCGGTCAGTCAATGTTTTTTTATATGTCTTATGGC
>JAQIWK010000057.1:0-28391 GCA_034695265.1 Dissorhina ornata | reverse complement strand
AATATTTATTTCTTTTATTTTTGTTGATATATAAAAAAATATATTAAAAAATAAATAATTAATTAAAATAAAAATGATTTTTAATTGAGTGATGGTTTGGAGTCCAAACTTTGGACAGCAAATCGTTTTGTGAATATCTTCTGGTTTTCTGGTAAAAAGTAATTAATTTTAAAATTTGTTATCAAAAGTGAGTTAATTTTTTTTAACAATCTATTCATAAATCAGATTTATTTTTAATATTCTTTGTATCATTGGTTACAAAACTAAGCAAAATATTAATTTTTCTTTTAATTTCTTTTCGCTTGTTTTCAGTCATTTTTTGCGAAACAATTGCTTCAAGTCTTTGAGACTCGGATGCGATGAATTCATTTCCCTTTGCAATCACTTTAGTCATCAATTGTATGTAAGTATCGGCAGATTTCTTGCTCACATCATCGCCGGTCAAATCAATCATCAGTTTCTGCGTTTCGACCAATAATCCAAGTCGTTGTCGATCGGTAACCGACGGATCCATAAAACGATTGGCCAAATCGTCAAACTCTTGTAAACACCCGTCCAGTGGTATACGAAGACCCGATAGTTTTCGTATGAATCGTTGGATTGCATCCGATTTGAATTCATCGTCAAAGTGTACGGCCGATCCGGTTTGGCCGTTAAGGAACAGCTTAATCACTGGAAAGTCATCTTTGGAAACGCCGTACCGTTTGGCCAAATCTAAGCCTTCTTTGTTACCATGCTCATTCACACCCACTTCGGCCATCAATAGGTCGCCAGTCTTAGCGGCCATTTGACACACTTTTACCCATTCGTCGTGTTTCTCGCCGTACGGGTACTGGATGTCAAACTTGACCGCCGATGCCTTGAATTTGCTGATTATCTGTCAAACAAAACACAAAATAAAATATTAAATTAAATTAAAATTAATTTAAATTAATGACAAACAACAAGAGGTGTTAAACAAATCTATTGGTCAAACAATTACATTGATTTTAAAACCAAACAAAAACCTTATCGAAAGTCATTGAATCCAATACGACAGCGCCGGTCAACGCATCGCCGCCCGACTCCTTCACCGTCCCATCGGTATCCGTATAGACGGACAACATTTGGCCGCACATTACGGCCAACATTAAGAACATTGTCATCGAGTTCTTCATATTCTATATTCACCAAAAAAATGAGTGACAACTTAAAGAAGATAAAGATTAGTCACAAAACAATTGTTGGAAGAATTGTTTATAGGAAGTAGTGATTGGCAAAGAAGTGATGGCTTTGGATGCAGAGAGAAATGGCTTCAAAACATCACTTCAAGTGATTGTAATATCGATCGGAAAGAGTGGAGACAAACAACACAAAAGTTGTCAAACTTGTGATGAGAGAGAGAGAGAGAGAGAGAGTGAAGATTAAAGGAACCGATAGGTAATAGTTGTCCAACAGATGGCTCATCAGTATTGGTGATATGCAGTGATGGGAAGTGTTTGTGTTGGGTATCTATAGGGGAGGGAAGTGGTAGTGAGAGGGGAATGGGAGGTATCAAAGATGGATGACATTGTGTGACAAAACAAACTCTCTTTAGCTGTCGATGTCTTCATCCAATGATATTCAATATATTGAATGTATTTGTTGTCAAATAATTAGTTATCTATTAATCATCACTATATGTATTGTGTAGTCAATCACTATCACCACTTTGGGAACAACAACAACACCACCACTAGACTGACCGACCAATCCTTATAAACACATACTCTTGTGATTGACTCGTGAATCCTATGCCATCCGTTGATTGAATTGGTGGTCAAAATCAAAACTCTTCATCCATTCATAAACCATATCATATCATTGTATACCTATGTATATAAACAAACCATCGATGGCCACCCATTGATGATATATATACTCAAAAGTGTTTTTATATAAATTTGTTTTTGTGGATCAGTTTGTGTGAGTGTGTGAACGGCCAGAGATCAGGTGGTGATTGATATATAAATCACCAGAACTACTATTACTATACACTAAACACTTACCACAGATGATGATGATAATGATGTTGTGATACCTAATTGAATGCCATATAATAAGACTATTTTAATAACTCAATTACAAGACAATTGGTGACCAGATTGACCAGAAGAATAATTGCCAACCAATTGAATCCCAAAAACTCAAGACTCAAATCCAATTGATTTTGAAATGATAGACAACTCTTCTTCTGGTCACGAAAATCATGACTTTGTGAGTGATTACCCGATTAATCATCTGTTTGTTTGCTTTTAGTCATCACTTTTATAATACATATTTTAATTTAGTTTTTAAATTTAATTTTTATTTATTTATTTTTAATTTTAAATTATATTTTATAATATGTTTTGTGTTGTTATTCACAGGTTTTCATGTGAATTAGTCGACAGTTTTTTTTATAGTGTTTTGAAAAAATTGTTTTTGAAATTAAATTTAAATTTATAATGAAATTATAAATTTATAAAATATAACTTGTTTTGTGTTGTAAAATAAAACACAGTTATTAAACATAATTTTATAATTTATATCAACAGTTATTTAGTTATTAAATATAATTTATTTTTATTTTTAGATTTTTATTATAATTTTTTTTTCTCTCAAAAAACACTGTAAACTAATGTGAGAAATGGTTTTTTCCCTTTAAAGTCAAGCCAAACATCAAACTAAACAATAATAATACACTCGTTTCGCAAATGACTTACCAAACCATTAGTTATTATTTTTTTGCATGTTTTTTGCCTCAATTTTAAAGTTGTTTTTTTAATATTTAAATAATTAATTATTTGCTATATTTTTTTATAAAACAGAAAATAACTATTATTTTTCTCTACTTGTATTGTAATTATAACTGTTTTTAAGTAGTTTTTTAATTATATTATTTTAATGCAATTAGCAATTAAATCATAGTTTTATTTTATAGTTTTATATGAATTTATTTTTGTGTCACAACTTTTTTATTTGCAAATTTTTCGTGATTTTTGTGGTGTTTTTTTTGAAATGAAATTAATTTTAATATTTTTTTGTTGATATGATTTATGGGATTATAGTCTATAAAAACAATGTTTTTTTGTCGATTAATATATAGTTTAGTTTTTTGGTTATAAAAAACAAATAATATAGTAATAGTGGTTAGGATTGATAGCCATTAGAGTTAATTGATTTGTCAATTATATAAGATTTAAGGTATAGATTGCATAAAATTATGGTCACATATGAAAATTTAATTGCTTTTCAAATTAATGAATATTTAGTTCAATTAATAATTAAATAGTTATGATATTACTTATATAAGTTATATATATAATGGTTTATATAATATAGCAATCATTACGAGCAATGATTGACTGGAAATTTGAAAAAATGAGAGACAAATAAAAATAAAAATTTTTCAAAATATATAAATGTTATTAAAAATATTGTTGATATTCAGCGCACTTGTAGTTTAGTCTGTAAAATGTTTTTAAAAAATTTCAGTTCAAATGTGTATGAATTTGTATTATTTTATTATTATTTTTTGTGAAAAAAAATCACTAAAAATCATAAATAAACGAAAGAAATTTGTGTCACATTTATGTAGAGATAGATAGAGAGGGAGAGAGAAAGAAATCCTTGAGTTTCTATGTGTGTGTTTGCGAGTGAGTAGTAGTTGTCGTTTAAAAAACTAAATGAATTGAGTTTAACATTAACTTCTGTAGTGTTTTTTTTAGTTGTAAAGTTAAAAATTAAAGTCTCATTTCATGACAATTTTATTTTTCTGTCTCTCTGTCTCTCGAAAGAGTCAATAAGTTTAGTGTTTTGTATTGAAAATAAAACACACGATAGTTTCAATGAGACTTTTAACAGTAGTTAGATATTATGGTAGTAGTCATCGTCAGTGTATGTATTTATTTATATTTAAATTTTTGCGAGACATTAGTAAATCATGGATGTTTTGTTGTTTGTATCCAAAATCTATGCTGATATTTATTGCTTGTAAAATCTGTATTTATAATTATATCTGAAAAACCGATGGCAAAAGAAATACTATCGTTATTGTTAGGGAAAGATGTGTTTGGTTTGTGATTCACAAATTGTGAATTGCATTGAAAAGTAATTTGTTTGGTGTCGAAACCTCCCACCCCTCCACCCCATTATCCCAGTAGTGATTTGTACCCTTTAATTGTATGAATGATTAAAAATGTTTATCTAAATATAAGCAATGATTTGATTATATTATTGTATGAATTTATGTGTCAAAATAGACGCCCCAATAGATAATAGATATGTGAATTTGTAAAGCAAATGAATAGCAAAATGTTTAGTTTTTGGTGTTTAAATTTGTTATCAATTTTAGTTTTGATATGAAATTTATTTTATTTTTTCTACACATGTTTTTTGTAGTAGTTTTTACTCTTTTGAATAGATGACCTCTATTTTAGTAGTTTCGACAATCAATTGGTGTTTTTTTAATGGCATTACTTCGTGCCATCACTTTTTGTTTATCTATTAGTTTATAGTTGTGTTCAATAGTTAAATAGTTAGTGTAGTTTGAAAAGCATTTTTATTATAATATCAGAAAGTTTTGTATAAATTTTTATTTTGGTATTAATTTAATGAATAATTTTTGTTTGAATTAATTTTTAATATTAAATATTTATGTTTTGTATGCGATTTGTAGGGCAAGAGTTCGGCCAGCGATGAGACAAAAGATTTATCCGAAGAGGAGCTGAAGAATGTATTGGAACAGTTGACTGATCATACGGTTCCCGATCGAGACAAATGTTCGTTAGTTCGCCGATTGAATGCCGAAAATAAGTCAAAAGAGGATGAGTTTGAGAAAGTATTGACGCGATCGTTGCAAAGGACGGCCCCGACATTGGCGTCCAACTCAGTACGCAATCACCGCAAACAACGCTTACAGAGAAGCAGTTCAAAAGATGCCGAGAAAAGTAACGGTTCGGGAGCTCTGGTAGGAAAGGCCGTACATTCGTCACAATCGTTGCAAGACTTAATGAGTGCCAGTAGTTATCATCCGGAGTCTGACTCATCGAAGCAAGCATTGATGCGATCCATCGGTGCTAATCATAATCGGGGCGCCGCCGGTAAACTTGCGCCCAATCGACACAACCCTTCCTCATCTCAGTTACAGTTTTACAATAATAACAATAATAATAATAATAATTCAAAAGATTTTAGTGAAGTGTTGTCATCAGACTATAGTCAGACTCAAGTTAGACTGCATCAGACTAGCAGTCAAATGCAAACGCCGTTACAGAACTCATTCAAAGCCGGCGGCGTCCGTAATAAAAGCCTTAAAGGGCAACAACATGTGACCACCACATCGATGGCTAACGCTAACTCATCCATAGATGGTGATGGTTTAGGCGAGTCTGGCTTATGTGAGCCAACAACCAATTCTAGTCGCACTTTTCACGAGTGTTTTGCCACTCAACCCGTTGTTAACCATAATATGGACTCTTGTGATACAAACTGTACCCCACTTTGCAATAGCTGTGCGCCGACAGCCGAACAAAAGCCCCAATACATCGAAATGAGTGATTTGAGACAAAAGGCACAACTAGTCGAGTACACCAGTGACTCGACCCGCAACTACATCCCTGTCGACACATTTGCCAATCTGGGCCTCAAAGCCGTCACTCCGCGCGACCCCATCAGGACGGGTGTCGCCGAACGGGTGGCTAACCATAGCTGTGATTACGATGGCGTCAACAGTCACGCATCGGACGATAATAATAAATTTCAAGGTTTGTATTATCGATTGAAAAGCTAAACTAAAATATAGACATAAAATATTAGACATTAAAACATAAAATACTAGTGAAATTGAATGCCGTGTTTATTGATTGTTGTATTAACTGCTCGTTTTTGTATTATCCCTTTTTTATACTAACACTACATTACAATGACTAACCAAATGCTTAGATGTTGTCAAACCGTACGATCCGTCAGTCAATTCGGTTACCAATCAAGATCCAGGTATTTATCAATTAAATCAATATATTATCACAAATATATTGGTAATTGAATGTAGTGTTAGTGTAATTCATACGACACCTCTCTTGTTATACAATGAATTGACGATTAGGTCAAATTTTTTGGATTTTAGATCTGTCTCAAGCCAATCATAATAACTTTAATAATACACAAAACTACCCGTCGATCACCGGCAAAGATCAGCTCAACAGGTATGCCACTAAACATCTATAAATTTTATACACAATGTCTGTCTTTCTGCGCCCATATTAACTCATTTTCTCTGTTTTATCTCCAAAATTGCAATTTTTTTGATGTGAACACAGAAATGGTAAGAAGAAAAAGGCTAAAGACGTGCCCACGAAGTTGGCCCAAGACATTGAAGGTTATATCGGTTATATCGAGGACGTAGACAAGTTGGAAGCGTTGATCAACTCGTCCGGCAACGAACCAGTGAAGCCGTCGGCCACCGAAACAAAGGCCAACTCGAGTGTCAAAGACAGTGCGAAAAAGAAAGAAAAAAGTAGTCAAATGACTAATAGTGTGGCCAAAGGACGGAAAAACGGCTCGACCGGCAATCAAAGTGCGTCCCAATACAACAATACTAGTAGTAATAAGAGCGGTGTTTCGCCAAACATTCCTCTGTCTAACTCTTCGTCGTCGTTCAGCGGCGATGAGGCCAACAGTGTTTCAAAACACTCGGACTTTGCTCAACGAACTGATTCACTAACTCGTGAAACGACTAGTCCTCTCATCTCTAGTGCCGAATCCAAAAGCAAGACTACACTCAACGCCGATCCAGACTTAGACGCCGATGAAGACGAGGAGGAAGAAGAAGATGAAAACATTTCGATGTCTAATGTGAACTCATCATCGTTTTTGATTGGTTCGAGTATAAGCGCTGATCTCTTGTGTACGGCATCCGACTCAGAAATGGCCGATCGGGAGAAGGGTTTTGTGACACCCAAAAGCAAACACTTTAAACGCCGCAATCAAATGCGCCGAATTGGCAATCAAATGACCAATAAGTCCCGATCGATGCAGTCGTCGACATCAACCACACCGTCGACCACAGCGTCCACTATGTCTGGCGGTGGTGTTGGTTACAGAGGTTACGAAAGTGAACGCGAGTACCAATATATCGATGACTACCGGCGGCACCAAAATAGTTCGGTGTGCAGTCGGCGTAAGTCATTGTCATCAGTGCCTCATTCCGAACACAACTCGGCCTACAATTCGGACGGAGAGCTGTCGTCCCACTCAATGCCCATCCGTAATGACTCACTCAATACTGAGACGACTGGCAATTCCGATACCCGCACCACATCGTCGTCCATATCGTCAACACCTAAAGCCTCATACGCCGACATTGCAAAGACCACATCGGCCGCCACTTTCGGTCCCTCGTCGTCCATGATTGGCGTGTCTGCCAAACGCCCGTCATTATCAACGGACGTGGGCTTTACGGTCAACACAACGACACCGAATCCGGTGTCAACTCCACTGTCAGTGCAATACCAAGACTTTCCTCAATTGGACCTATCGTTGCCGCCGGTGGTGGATGTGTCGACTCCTTCTTCGCCCAACAATTCAAAAATAATTGAAGCGTTGGTTTCGCCGCCGCAGAAGTCAGTGGTCGACCGATTAGCCAGTGATTCATGCAGTGCTCCCACTTCGATGACCAATACTCCCGTTCCTCATAACACTGAACCCACAAATGAGTGCCTTTTTAGTGAGACATTAAAGGACACAAACTCTGATGAAACTACTGATCAGACAGACGACGATACAGTAGTTCCGGCTGTTATAATGTGTGACTATTCCGAATCCGTTCCATTGAGTGATATCGGATCCGTTACTTTCGGCTTCTTTGATGAAGATATGAGTGCCAATTCTGGACCACAAAACTCTAATCAAATCCCCAAAACTCCAATACTTAATGAGATTGTGAATGAACCAGAATTAAAGGTATTTTATATTTATTTATTTATTTTATGGTTAAAAAGTTTTAATGAAAACTAATGACATTTTTGTGTTAATTCATAGGCAAAGAGTCCGATCAAAACTAGTCCCGAAACGAAAAGTCATGTGAATAGTCCTAAAGTGAGTGGTGTTGAGCTCACGTATATCGATGTCGACAAAAAGAGCTTCAATTACGAGCATATAATAGGATTTATTAAAAAAGGTCAGTCATTTATTCATTCGCTCTCTTTCTCTCTTTCTTTCTTTCTTTCTATTAATTTTATAATATGTATTAAAATTTATATATAATTTTGTGTTTCAACTTATAGCGTGGGATAACGCGAAACGCGATTATCAATACCAGAGTTACGAGTCGAGTCCTACAGTCAAATAAAATATAAACAAAGTTTGTGCCACTTTTTTGTGACTCAACACACATTTCAATGGTGTTATTGTCGCGTATTTTTTTGTTTTTATTTTTATTGTTTTTTGTAAAATGAGAAAATCGTTTTGATATACAACTGAAAAAAAAACTATTATTGAAAACACTATTGATATCATTGTATCATTGATTTCATTAGTCGTCGAGAGACCATCACTTGTTTCTCAACAAACACCTCAAAATCTCATTCATTTCGTCAAAATATATATATTAATATATTATGAAAAGACATAAAACAGAAATGCATTATAATTTACACGACAAACTAAATTTCATTTATAAACTAACATTTGTTTTTATTTAAAAAAATTAATTAATTGTATGCATTTGTCTTCAAATCAAGTTGTGATTTGATTGTATAAAAAGTTTTGAGAAACGGATGATTCAAACCATTTTAATGAATCAACAGATGATTGATTGATTTCAAACCATTTTAAACATTACATACACTTAAGTGTCCTTTGATTTTAACAATTTGAGTGCATCTCTCACTTGAAAAAAACAGTTATATTCAGTTTTTTCTCTCTTTTTCATTGTTTTTCTCTCTTATTATTATTATTATTTCAGTTGTTTTTTATAATATATTAATTGGTTTCACAATTCGTATTATATATTAATTATACATACAATATATATGAATATAAATATTAAGATAAAAATATATATATATTTTGTTGAAATATGTATCGCTCGCCTGTTTGAAGTCGAGTTGATTTACTCATCGATTTTCTTTATAGATTTATATAATTATACTATTTATCAAAATGAACAGCAAATATATCTATATATATATGTGAAAACAATTACAAACAATTGATTTACTCGTTTGAGTTGTTTTTTGTTTGTTTGTTTTAAGTGGCCATACAATCGGTGGTCAGATATAAATTAAAGGTATAGAAAAAATATGATTAAAAAATGTTTTAAATAAGAGACAAATGTTTGTTATATAAAATAAAAACCCCATAATATAATAAATTATAAACTTTATATAAAATTGTGTAAACGATTGCTAAATAATAATAATATAATTAATGGACTGACTGTCGAAGAAGACAAGTTGTTCCCCACGAAGAAGACAACTAAAGACTCATTTTATGGACGCAATTATTGATTTGAAAAAAAATATTTTCAAGAAAAAACTACTAATTATTTTTGTTATAATTTTAATGTTTATATTAATAATTGCTTTTTTGACTTGAAAAACCACTTATGAAGACATCAAACAAAAAATTATCGATTAATTAGTTTTAAAGAAATAGTTTTGAAAATCAATTATTGATTTATGAAAACTATATGTGAAAGCAATGCTGAAAAAAGTTTATTGTATTGAAACAAATGGATTGTTTTGTTTTTATTTAAAAATTTAAAATATTTTTTTGTCTTTGAATTAAATTTGTTTTTTCATATCAAAACACAAAACATTGTTTTTTCACACATTATAATTAATATTACTATAAATTTTGTTGTTTTATTATATGAT
This sequence comes from Dissorhina ornata, assembly GCA_034695265.1. Classification (NCBI taxonomy): domain Eukaryota; kingdom Metazoa; phylum Arthropoda; class Arachnida; order Sarcoptiformes; family Oppiidae; genus Dissorhina; species Dissorhina ornata. The sequence continues at coordinate 18,513 of JAQIWK010000057.1, read as the reverse complement.
TTTCAAACAAACAAACAAACAAAAGTATTGTTTTTATATATGAAAATAATAAGCCATTTATTTATTGTTTTAATTTTACGACAAAAACTTTTTGATTTTTTGTTTTGTTGAAGTTTTTTTTATCGTGAATTTGAGTCAATATATTGGTTATTATTTAACACAAAAATATGTGAAAAATAATTAAATAATTGAAAAACAGTTTTAATATGAAATTATTGAAAAAGTTTTATGAATATATAATTGAGGTCTGAATGTAAGGGTTGGACGAGAAGTATATGGAAACTCATAAAACTGATGGAAAGATCAGCCAAACTAACAGTTGTTGGAAAAGAAAAATGATATCAAAAATAGTTGACTAAAAAACAAAGTTTTATTTAAAGCGAAAGTAAATATAATTATTATATAAAAAACAGTTATATCTATAATTCATTTGTCATTCATTATACGGCCGTTAAGATGATTGTTAATATGTTTTAAAAATCTTTTTAATTATTAATTATTTGTTAAAATAAATTATTTGCTTTTCAAAGTTTTTTTTGTTTTGCGATAAACTTATAAAAATGTTTTTGTTTTGTTTTGTTTGGGCTGTTATTGAGTGGCAAATGAATTGTATAACTGATTGGTGTTTTAAAAAAGACATTGTGAATAAGACTAACAGTGTTTTAATTAATTAATTAATATAATTGTAATGATTATAACGAAAACACTTACGAGACATTGAAATAAAATAATATACACATCTATTACAAGACAAGACTATGTATTGTAAAACAATTTATTGATAACATCCTATAATTTTTTTTGGACAATAAAAGCGATTAAATGTCTAAATGTTTTGTAATTTTTAATTTAAAAATAATTTATTTTTTGATTTTTTTAAAAAGTTTAATATATAATTGAAGTTAATTTAGGTTTGTTCAACTAGCTAATTGATCTTGGTCATTTTCGTCTACTAATTGGGACAAACCATTAAAATTAAATGGATACTTTATAATTAGTATCAAGGTACAATTTAAAAAGTACATAAATTAATTAAATTAAGTAATAAATTCACACATTAATAAAATTGGTAATTTAATTAAATTATATATTAATTGTTTAATTTATTTATGTATTTAAATATCTTAATTTCGGTAAATAATGGGCATAAATGCTTGTGTTGGGGGTAACCAGGGTTAGGGCATAGTTTAATAATAGGTAGAAATTTGGGGGAATGATAATTGAAAGGTTAAGATTGACAATACGACTGGACTTACGATCGTTAGTTACAATCAGATCCTGAAATTTGGGATATAAAAGATGGTTAATGAATATGAGATGGGAAAAGGACAATGGGTAAGGTGTGAGTTGGGAAAAGGGGGTATATATAATGTAGGCTATCTCCAGGGCTTTGAGTATCCTTTTTATTTTACGTCAAAAAAAAAAGATTTGAACACAATTTTTTTGAAAGCAATTTTTAAATCATTTTAATGAATATTAAATAATAAAATACAATACAATTTGTTGTTTTCATATCTTATAAATGTAATTTTGATTAAAGTATTAAAATTTATTCAAAACAATTATAACATAATTCTGTTTATTTTTTCTTTAAATTTATTTAAAATTTGAGCGAAATTTTAACAAATTTTTAAATTTCGGGGAATCTTTTGTCTGATATTGAGATCTTTGGTATTGATATGAATCACAAACACTTTTTGTGGATCCAATTCATACCAAATGAGAAAATCTGAAATAAATTGTTCACTAATTTGTTGATAGGTTTGTGAACTAAAACCAAAATTAGGTGTCAAATAAATGGTAGATAAATTGCGAAACTCATTGAGTGTCTGACAAAACGTTGTTGTTTGACCATTCAGATCAATTAAGTCGACACTAATTGTATGAATTGATGTGAGTTTTGCAACCAAACGATACATTTGTTGCAAACATGTATCGGTCAAGCATTCGTGGTCTTCTTGTATTTCACAAATTAATTGAATTAAATCAAGAATCAAATCCTTGAGATTTGGGAAACACTTTAATAGTGACTCAAATGTCGATAGTTTTAGAGCACATTTGAAAATAAATAATATTTTCACTCTCGAGAGCCGTATGTTTAAGTCATTCAAATGAAGAAATCTTTGAGAATTAAGTGACAGATATTCGAGATTATACTGCTTTTGAGCCACTCTTTGCAGACAATGCCATGGATTTGAATTTCTGTCCAAATGATAGGTAAATTGTTTGAGTGATGTTCTGTTGACTATAAGCTCCAGAGTTTGTGTAGTCATCGCTTCCCTAATAAATAAAGTCTTCAAATATTGACCATTTCTTTGCATTAATGGTTCCACTATTTGTGGTTCGAGTGCTTCATTTTGAGGTGAATGTAAATGTAGTGCTGAAATACTTGTGGGCAAAGAGTTGAATAGTTGGCTGATTTGGTTGATGTCATATAAAATTATAACCAATTTCTTCAATTGTGTCATTTGTGAGACCATTTCAATCAATCCATTTGTCAACTCATTCTTGTTATATGCTATCAATTGTTTGATATTATTTGATAGCAATGAACCCAATTGTCTGTATTCTTCATTAGTAAGACCACTGCAGTGACGCATATAAAGTCGTTTAAGTGATGGCATGGCTTGGAGTACATCACGTAATGTGTTGTAATCGGTTTCAAAGGAATTGATTCCCAAATATTCAATGTTTGGTAACTTTGCGGCCATTGATAGGACTCTCTCTTTATGTTCTGTTAGATTCAATTCCGAGATGTTTTTGAATAAGCAATATATGGGCCGTTGTTTGTCGGTTGAGTAGTTAGGATATTCATAAGGATATGTCAATGTAAGGGATACTTCCCTTTGTTTTCTGTACCAATAGTTAGCACACAATTGAAACTCTTTGGACACTCTCTCGGCTGATACCAAATCATTGATTTCCAGATAAGACAATATATGGAGCCATACATCGGTATTGAGAACAACTGTTCCACTCGTATGGCCAGAGCTATCACTCACTTTGGCATTCATTTTGTGCCTTAAATTTGTTTTAAAAATAGGTTTAAAAATATCGTTTAATAAAATTATTTTCATTATTAATTTTATTTAAACTTAAAACAATTTGCATGTTAAATAAAATAAATTTATATTGTTTACAAAATAACATTAAATCAATTAATAGTTTATCAATTAATTTAATACTTAAATAAATTTTAGTTTTTAATACAAAGATTATTTTTAAAATCTATTTGTTTAGGAGAGTTTTGTAAATGTTATCATAGTTTTGGTGAACCTATTAATTCCCATCAAAATGTGATTACTTTTAAAGCTAATATCAAAGAATATAAACTTAATAAATATTTCCATAAAACTAAATACTACTTTTGATTTATAATTTGATAAAGTATTATGGTAATGTCCATGATGAGTTCATGGATAGTTTAGTTTAAAATTGTATTACAAATAAGTTTTAATTGCTAAATAATTTTTCCAATAACTTATATAAAGTATTGGAAAAGTTTTGAAATAATTTTGAATATAACCTGAACCATTTCAATTATGAAACACTATTCAATCATACAATAAATATAAACTGTATCAACTTATATTTATTGTAGAATTTAATTGTCCTTGGTTAATTTTTAAAAACCTGCTCAAACTTAACTTACCCATTTGCTTTAATAATATTGTTATTATGTAAAATATAGTTTAAGGTTTATATAAACTGTAAGCAATGATCATAATTTGCATATATTATCAATGTAATTTTTATTAAAGTATTAAACTTTATTTGATATTCAAAACTTTTATACTATTATTCTGTCTATAAATTTATTTAAAATTTCAATAAAATTAACAAATTTTTAAATTTCGAGGAATTTTTTGTCTGATATTGAGATCTTTGGTATTGATATGAATTACAAACACTTTTTGTGGATCCAATTCATACCAAATGAGAAAATCCGAAATAAATTTTTGGCTAATTTGTTGATAGATTTGTGAATCAAAACCAAGATTACGTGTCAAACGAATGCTAGATAAGTTGCGAAACTCATTGAGTATTAGACAAAATATAGATGTCTTGTCTCTTAAATCGGCAAAGTGGACAGAAATTGACTGAATTGATGTGAGTTTTGCAACCAAACGATACATTTGTTGCCAACATGTCTTGCATTGGTTTTCTTGTATTTCACAAATTAAATGATAAAAATTAAGAATTAGTTGATTGATATTTGGGAAACACTTTAATAGTGACTCAAATGTTGATAGCTTTAGAGTACATATGAAAAGATTTAATATTTTCACTCTCGATAACTGTATGTTTGTGTCATTTAATTGGAGAAAACTTTGGCGATTAAGTATCAAATTTTCTAGATTCTTCTGCTTTCGAGCTACTCTTTGCAAACAATGCCATGGATTTGATTCTCTATCCAAACGATAGCCAAACACTTTGAGTAATGTTCTGTTAACTGTAAGCTCAAGAGTTTGAGTAGTCATTCTTGAATTGATATATAACTTCTGCAAATATTGACCATTTCTTTGAATGAATGGTTCCACTATTTGTGGTGCGAGTGTCTCACTATTAGCTGAGTATAAATTCAATGATGTTATACTTGTGGGCAAAGAGTTAAATAGTTGACTGATTTGGTTGTTGTCAGAAGTTTGTCTGGTTATACACAAATCCTTTAATTGTGTCATTTGTGAGACCATTTCAATCAATCCATTTGTAAGCTCATAGTTATATATTATCAATTGTTTGATATTATTTGATAGCAATGAACCCAATTGTCTGTATTCTTCATTAGTAAGACCACTGCAGTTACTCATATAAAGTTGTTTAAGTGATGGCATGGCTTGGAGTACATCACACAATGTGTTGTAATCGGGTTCGAAAAAATTAATTCCCAAATATTCAATGTTTGGTAACTTTGCAATCATTGAGAACACTCTCTCTTTATGTTCTGTAAGATTTAATTGCGAGATGTTTTTGAATAAGCAATATATTGGCCGTTGATTGTCGGTTGAGAAGCACTCAAATTTATAACTATGAATAGCAATGGGTGTAAGGGATACTTCCTTTTGTTTTCTGAACCAATAGTTAGCACACAATTGAAACTCTTTGGACACTCTCTCGGCTGATACCAAATCATTGATTTCCAGATAAGACAATATATGGAGCCATACATCGGTATTGAGAACAACTGTTCCACTCGTATGGCCAGAGCTGTCACTCACTTTGGCATTCATTTTGTGCCTTAAATTTGTCTTAAAAACATTTTTAAAAATATAAAAATCTCGTTTAATGAAATTATTTTCATTATTCATTATATTTATACTTAAAACAACTCGCATGTTTAATTAAATAAAATTATATTGTTTTTAAAAATTAACATTAAATCAACTGGGTCAATTCATTTAATCATTGAAGCAATTATAGTTTTTTAATACCAATATTATAAAAACTAGAGTCAAAGTTATATATTTCCATTTGTTAAGGAAAGTTTGAGTTTTGTTATATCATAGTTTTGCTGATCTATCTATTGATTCCCATTTTTAAAGCTACTATCAAACAATATAAAGCATTTTAAACATTAATACTTTTAGTCAAATTTTAAACTTCAATTTATAATTATAAATTAATAAATACTAAAATTTTATACTCTGTATTTAAAAAATATTATTTTGCATTACTTACCTTAGGTTACCTATAATAACTGAAATTAAAAAAAGGATTAAAAGTAGCGCCAATGAACTATCTAGACTATCCAATAAACTACCTAGGTTGAAAATCACACAAATATACAATTACCTTGAAGTTTTAATTTATTTTAAAGTTATATTATTAATAATACTAATAATTAATTTTGAATACTTGAAATTCATAATATAAGGGGGTTTAAAATGAATTATAATAGCATGCTAAAATTATATGTGTATGGTTTTTACCTGTGTAAAATATTTGGCGCAACTTTTAATCCTTTTTTTTTATTTCAGTTATTAGTTACCTAGCAAGTTATCTAGTACTTTAATAGAACTAGTGTAAATATATCATCAACAAAACAAAATTATAAAATAATTAAATTTACGTAAAATTAAATAAATATATAAGTCTGACAATCAAAATGCTGAGCATAACTAAACTTTGTCTAAAAAACTACTACTTTTCAATCAAAAATTTAATTACAAATTAAAAACAAGTTTTTATTTGTGAAAAAATAAAATTTAAACAAAAAAAACTATTTTAAAAAATTGTATTTAATTTGTTTTTAAAATAATTATAATCATAATTGTATTGTCTATTAAAAAAAACTAAACATTTTGTGTTTTGAAATGGATTTTTGCCGGGAATGGAGAGTTAATAGGAGCGTAAAAAATATACACATTTTTAGGGGTATGGGAGGGACAGTACGATCACAATAATAATAATAATAAACAATTAAATAACTTATAAATTAATTAATATATTTAAAAAACCAATTTAAAACAAACATATTTCAAATATAATTTATACAAAAAAAACAACTTTTTTTTAATCAATTTGTTTGTAGCGATTGTTTAATAATAACTTTTGTTTATGAAAAGAAAAAACAGAAAACAAAATAAAAGTCAACTTTTTTTTTACTCTAAAAACTATCTTTGATTTTATACAATAACTTGATTTTCAAAACTTTAAAATTTTACATTTTTTGTCATTAATTTTTTAGTACAAATACTTTTTTGTTTTGTTTGTTTGAAAATACAATAAAACAGTTATAATAATAATAATAAAGATTAAGAATATAGTCATTATATATATATATATACTAATGAATTGATTTCATCTTAAAAAGGATGGTCTCTATTAACCGCCGGTAACTTTTTTGTCTGTTTTTATTTTATTTGTAGTGTTTGTTATGTATCTTAAAAACAATAGCACAGAAAACAATAGAAAGAAAATAAAAACTTTTACATTCATTTTTTTATAGTAATAAAAAGTAATAATTAATATCATATAATATACATTAATATTTAACTTATTTATTATTATTATTATTAAACACTTTATAATTAATTAATTGTCGTTCAGTTTATATATATATTTATTTTTTAGTGCAAAAGATCAGTTCATTTATTATATTAATTTATTATTATTATTAACATCTCATCCAATCGGCTGTTGTTGTAATCAATTGATCCATTGATGCAAACAAACACTTAATATAAATAGCTTTTTATAGAAACAGTTATTATTTTTCCGCCACAAAAAACAAGTCATACAATTAAAACTTATTTTAATTTAATATAAATTTTTTTAAATAATAATAATAACTAAAAAAAGTGGTGTTGTTTTTCATTCATTCATTAATTAGTGTAAATTATTAATAATTAATTATAATATTTATATATATTTATAAAACACAAATCAATCAATTAATTAATCGCTTTGTTTTTTCATTTGTTGTTTTTTATCATTAAATTATTTACAAAATATATTATTTAAAAGCTATTTTTAAAATCGGTTTCTTTCAAGAGATGAATTGGTATTTCAACTGTTGTTTTAGATTTGTATTAATTTCTTGTCGTTTGTATTGATATATTAGGGGAGAGTCGAGAGAGATAGAGATAAAGAGAGATATATAATCGGATTTTGTATTTTTGAAAATAAAATTGATTTATGATTTTTTGTTGTTTTGTTTTTTATATATAATATTTATATATATATTTCAAATATTATATCAAATTAATAATCGAAATATAATTAAAATAATATCTCATTTGCCGCCACAACAGCCGCCCGATTGTTGTGTACTTTCATCCAACACTACACCCCGACGGCCCGAACCGGAGCCCGCATTACCAGCGTTTTGATCGGTTTTGGGTAACTTCTTGGCGATGGCCAGGAATATATCGTTTACGTTCATAGCTGTCTTGGCCGACGTCTCCATAAATAGTAGGCCATTCTCGTCGGCGTACGCCTGGGCCTCATCCGTCTCGACGGCCCGCTTCTGAGCCAAATCGGCTTTATTGCCGGCCAATGCAATCACTATGTTAGGGCTCGCCTGACGCTGCAACTCTTTCACCCAAGTCTTCGCCCGACTAAATGTATCCTACATTACAAACACACACAACAACAATAAAAGCCATTCATTAGTATCTCTTAAAATATCAATCAACAAAAAATAAAGCTATAGCTATACCTGATTAGTGATATCATACACGACAATAGCCGCCTGAGCTCCTCTGTAATACATTGGCGCTAAACTATGATACCGTTCCTGTCCGGCGGTGTCCCATATCTCAAACTTAACAGTCGTATCGTCTAAACATACCGTTTGGGTCAGGAATGCGGCTAATCATTCAAAAACAAAATCATTAAAATCTAATAATTTATAGCGATTGCAAGCAAATGATAAGCAAGCTAAACGCGGCATTACCTCCAATTGTGCTTTCCTGGTATTCATGAAATTGACCCTTCACAAAACGCAATACTAAACTCGATTTACCGACCGCCGATTCGCCCAATAAGACCAGTTTGAATTGACATATCTTGCCCTGAGTGGCACCGTTAGGTCTCTGTACACCGCTTCGGGTATTTGACATTTTATTGTTGTTTTAAATTATATTAACTATTATTAGTATTATTCTTCCACTTCGACCACAACTCAACTGACTGACAGATACAGACAGACACACACTCTTCGGTTCGGGAATTGATATTAAATTAATTAGACTTTTAAATGACTTTTGATTATCAATCGACGGTCACACCAAACACAACACTACAGCCAATGTATCTGTAAAATGAAAATCAAACAAAATGTCAATTAAATTAATTATTTAAATAAATATTTGAGTCATTCATTGCAATTATATTATAAAACATTTATTTTTAGATTTAGATTTTGTTTTGTTTACTAATTATTATATAAGTTATTAATGTTTTAATAAATAATTAATAAAAATGCATTCAATTGTCAAAACACTACTACTATTTGCTTTTTAATTGATCCAAACATTTAGCGACAAATCAAAAATGCATTTCATATTATAAAACAAAACATTGTAATCGTTGGTCACAAATATGACCAAAAAAGTAGAGATAACACTAAGACTACTGATAGACAATTGTGGATCAAATAAGTGATAGACAACTAAAAAACAATAACAAAAAACAATAGCAATTAAAATGTCAAACAAAAAAGTGTCAGACAATTGCAGAGCCAATTGTATTGATTGCAAGAACTTACTGATGGATCTAATCAAGTGATATAATTAAAGATAGTTAACGAGACAATTGTCATCAATGGTCAGTGATATAGATATCAATGGGTATTGTTGTGGTTGTGGTGATAGACAAGTGGTTTTAGATGTCGAGTGACACCTCTTTTTTTGCTACACTGCCAGTGAAATGGCGACCGATTGGCGAACACACTGTACCACTAATAATGCTAAACAAATGCAGTCAACTACAGTGTAGACAAACTAAACAACAACGCTATATATACTGCACTAACAAAAACATAACACACGTATTGACGCATTTTGATGTGATTTAATGGCTCACCTGAAGATCCTATGGTCGGAACCGATGCTCTCCCGAGTCTATTGGATGGTATATGAGTTGTTGAATGATTAGGTGTTGTATATATCGTATCGTTTAATAATCAGATCCAATGGTTTTAATAAACACTGCAAAAACAGATGAGTATATTATGAATACAGACAATACAGTTGTGAATGAATGGCTGTAATAGTGAGAGAGAGAGAGAGATAGAGAGAGAGAAGTGAATTGCGATTCAATAGTCAATATACAGAGTACAGAGTGTATGAGTAATACAAATGTATAGAAATGTTATGTCATATGAGACTCACTGTACTGTTGAAGTGTAAGACTAAACACTACTACCGCTGCCTATACTCACACAACAGTACTATTAGTTTATACTTATATTTTTGTTGAACACTGTTTGGCCCCCAGTTTTTGCCCCCGTTTTTTGTAAAGTTATTGGAAATAAAATATAATTTAATAAATTTGTTTAAAAACTCTTATAAATCTTATATGTGTTTACAAAGTTTATTTTTGTTTATTTGTATAAATTACTTTTAATTAAACTAATTTTATATAATTCATACAGAATTTGATTTTAAAAACTTTTTTTTAAATTTAATAACTTGAGCTTGGTATGGTAGTTAATTTAACAAGATGATTTCCTTGTTCATTTCAAACAATGTAGTTTGTGTTTAGATTAACTTTTAATTGGTTGTAAAATTTGTTTTAATTAACTGGATAAATTTTTATAAAAGTTTGGGTCAAATTATTACTTTTTTGTATTCAATTATTCTGTATATTCCTCTGAAGTGCTGATACTTTTGTAAATGAATTTGTAGTCAAATTGTTCAGAGCTTTAGACTAATTTTTCAATTATATTAATCTTATATATAATAACAGTAATATTTTAAATACATTTATATATTTGTATTTTATTAAATAAAACTTATTATAATAAATGATATATTGTGCTGTATACTTTCCTGGTTGTCTGATAACCTTGCTCACAATTCTATATGTATATAACCTCAATATAAATGTATTAACTATTTTTTATTTACACATATACACGGATAATTGCATATATTGTGTATATTATTAACTTTTTTATATTGAATTTTATGAACAAAACATATAAAAAATTCAATAATAATAATAATATAGTATTTCATAAATTAATTTATTAAATATAAATCAATATAATTGTTTAAAATAGTTTAGTATACTTCTATCAAATGTTATAAACTAATTTAAAAATTAATTATTTTATATTACAAAGCGTGATTGGGAACTTAATTATCTAATTATATAAGTATTATATATCACGTAAGTTTGTTTAAAGTTTAAACAAACAAATTACTTGTAATTTAATTTATATATATATCTAAATATAAATTCTTATCAACAAGTTTTTATGAGTAGCTCTCTCTCTCTCTCTCTCTCTCTCTCTCTCTCGTCTATTGATTGTCAGACAAGAATTGCTTATCAAATGAATTTCAAACTCTTCTCTATAACATTCACAATAAGTAATAAAAGTCTTACGAAAACATCTAATAAAACAAAGTTTTTAATTAACTTTTATTTCACTTGACTTCACAAATGAATATTTATTTACTCTTAATGTTTGATAAGTTATTTAAATTTCTAACATTTGTACTATTAGAAACTACTTAATCAACATTATTTTATAATATAATTTATATTCAATTTTACTTTGTTATATTTATAATAAATTAAGTTATAATTTAAAACTAATAACTTTATGAAATAAAACGATATGAATAAATAAATGCACAAAAACAAATTAATATTTAATTGTATTAAATATATATTAAAATAAAATTTTAAAATATCATTTAAAAGCCCAATTATCAGGCTTTAATAACATAACAAAAACTTTAATTTATCTAAAGTATTTAATTAAATATATCAATTTCTTTAACACCACCTTAAAATAAGTTCTGGCTAAAATTTAAAAAGTTTCAAAATATAATTTGCCATTTTGAAAATAAACTAAATTGATTTTAAAACTTTATTGAATTAGATAATCTTTAAAATTAATTGGAAAAACAAATTAAAAAATTAAATTTCATTAATTTTTTAAATATAAATTTTAATTTAAAAAATTAGTTTTGTTCAAAAACTGATTTTAGTAAAAACTGACAAATTTTAATTTTCAATGTAAATTTCACATTGAGTTTATCATTATAGCCAAACCAATTTTTTATGTAACTCAATGAAAATTGCTATAACTTTTTAATTACTTTAAAGATTTCCAATTGCTATATATAATTTTGAAGCTAAATAAATGGTCTTTTATATTATATTTTATAATTTAAATAATATATAAAATTTGTTTGTAATATTATTATTTAAAGTTGTGCACCTATTTATTCATATCGTTATACTTACATTTTGGCCAATTTGTCAAAACATTTTAAATTTAAATTATACAAATCAATGACTATAATTGTATATAAATCAATGACTTTTATATAACAAAATTGTAATCATTAACACATGTGTATGAAGTGAATAAATTTTAGCAAATAAATAGTAAAAATTAATTACTTTATAATTCAATATTTTACACTTTAATAAAATTAACATAACTATTTTATTATTGCATTGTTTAAATAATTTTTTTTATATTAATGTTTTTACACTAGTATAATGAAAAAGTTTGAGTGAAAAAGTTTTAAACCTATTTATAAATAAATATTTATTTATTCAAATATCTGTTTATAATTTTAAAATCTGATTGCTAATCACATCAAAGCAAATAATCAAGATGTTTTTACATATTTTATCAATACTTACTCTCATTTTTTTAATACTTACTTTTTGTAAATAAGAAACTATTAATAACTTTTTATAAACTTTTAAATTATATATAAGTTATAAATATAAACTAATTATAAATATAATAAATACACAATATATGTTTGTTCAACAATTTATTTTATTAATTGTTTTTTAAATAAAACAAAAATTAAATACAAAGAGAGAGAGAGAGAGAGAGAGAGATTTGAATAAAAATGAAAACATTATTTATATTATAATTTATGGCACAATAATATTCTGTGAATTCAAGTTTTGATTTATAATACAATTAAATATTTATATTTAATTTTAAACTATATTTAACTTTCATATTAATCCAATTATTATTCACTTGTATTTATAGTTATATTTAACTAAATATAATGTAAATTTAGTTTAAGTTATAGTTTTTTCAACAGTTAAGAAAATAATATATTTTTCATTTATTCAAAACTAAACATAAATTTTTGTTTATTAATATTGATTTAATTAAAATAAAACTATAAGTTTTCTCTAAAACTATAATTTTAATAATTTGTTGCATAAGTTGTTTGTGATAATTTCCTACAGAAACCTACAGAATATTCTGTTAAAATTAATTAACTAAAAAATATCTGACAATCTGTTTGGTTATGGCATTCAGAATAATAATTGATTCAATCATTTTTTTGTTAAGTAAATGACTAGAAATTAGGAAAAAGTATTTAAAAAGTGGGTGTTTTATGTAAAAAAAGTGGGTTTGAAATTTTATATTATATTTATATAACACACACATCAAACATCAAATACATATATATTTTAGTTAATAATAAATCATTAGAAAAAAGCAACAAATAATTAATTAATTATTAGTGTTTTAAAATCATTTATAAACTACAATCGTTTTGTTTCATTCATTTATGTTATTATTTTTATAAATGATATAAATATATAGTTTAAATAATATAATTATAAGGTAAGTATTTTACAATTTATAATCCAATTAATTAATTTTAATTTTAATTAAAGCAAATCCAAAATAGTGAATCCAATAAAATGATGATAACTTATTAATTATTAATTAAATGAATAAATAATTAAATGATTTAATGATAATTATATTGCATTAATTATATTTTTTCTCTCTATATATAATATAATATATTTATATAATTTTATAATTAAATTTATATGTTTTTTATAAATTATAATTTATAATTTAATCACACATTTTATTCATTAATATAACAGTTACTGATATATCATTCATTCATTTTAAAATAAAAAGAGACAAAAACATTAGTTATTTTTCAAATGTTAGGCACTTTTTTTGGTTGAATCTTTTGTTTTTCATCCATTCATTTTTGTATAGATTTTTATATATATTAAATAAAAATATAGAAAACAAAATTGAAAAATTAATTAAAACTATTTTTAAAACAATTAAAAACTTTTTTGTTTGTGTGAATCGGGACGGCGGCGGGTGTTATGGTGTGTAAGCACCCGCCCGGACCCACACACACATGTAGCGTAAGCTGCACTCCGAAGGGCTTATTATTTTCATTTTGTAGGGCTTTTCAGAGGTAGTAATACACCTCTTCCTTCTCATCATCATTGAGAGATTCTGTTCATTAGATTTGATGTTAATTTTTGTTTTGAAACTCTAACTAAAAAACATGTTTTGTTTTTTTAGTGAATAACAACTGAATATATTGTTTGTTTGATTTGTTACAACAGATTAGCTCTATTTAATTGTTGTGTTGGATTAGTTGCCATAACTTTGTTGACAAAGTTAACGATAGCAGAGGCCGGTTGGTCGCAATCAAATTCGGCAAATACGTGGCACTGGTTATCCGTTTTGCTACCCGTTTTTCGTGCAACAAATCCAAAACATATACTGTTTTTTCAAAATAATAAAACAAGACATTAGTTTTGAAGACAATTATTTAATGAAAAAAAGACATACCAATCGCCAGATGGTGATGGAATTCCTTCAAATTTATGTCTCCATTGTCTACAATCGGGATCTATTCCGCAAAAACTTATTGATATTAACGGATAGTGGCGTCGGAAGAATAATCTTTAAGATAACAAATGATTAAAACCAAATTAAAGCCAAAATATTTGATAAAATTAATGCATTTTTTGGTCGTTTTTACTATACCTGTGATTATTATCGGTAAGTGTGACACCTTTGTTGGACACTTTAAAGTGGACAATAGTAGGCATGGGTTGGGGTTTCATTGCCATCAATTCGTTGATGGCTTTACGAAGAGCCTGGGGTCCGGTCAGTGATTCCATGTCAACGGTCACTAAATACAGTATATTACACGCGGCCCCCTCTGACAGGATATTGGCCGGCGATTCGATGGCCAAACTGCTCATTATTGAGTCCACCGTAGGCTCGCCCCTACCCGATGGGTCACTATCGGGTATTATTAGCTTACAGGGCAATGCCATTGGTGTGACTGAATGTTGATATACAAGGGCCGATAGACTGCCAAAAGTGGGTTCATTGGGACAGCCTTTAAGTCTAACCCCTTTATTAGTGGGCTCTATGAGGAAGTGGCGCACAAGTTCGCTGGATATGTCCCCTAAAAATAATAATAAAACGGAAAATTAGTTACCAAGTTAAAATTTGTTACATTTAATTTAAGTACTGACCTGTTTTTGTCTGAACATTAGGCGGCGGTGTAGCGACTTTGAGTGCCAAACCAAACGCACCCGGAAATGAATGACTGTCCCGTACTATGAATGTACCGCTCGGTTTATCCCGCAATGTATTAATGGCTATAAAAAAATTATAACCAAAAAATTATTAATCAAAAGAAATTTTATAATAATAAACTTTTTTTGAACCACACATACCATCTTCGCGAGTGATGTTTGGTTTATACCAGTAAACAGATGTGTCTCTAATGAACGTCGGGTGTTGTGTAATCACTTCCGAGTCATTGAGCGATAGTAGACTTGAACGCTGTGATTGACCGTAATATACAGAACCGGCCGGCGATTCCGGGTCTCGGGTCGGATGATTGTGTCCATTCATATGTAATGGACTTTGCGTTCCCTTCCTATCAATTCATTAATATTCACATTAGTTTCGGTTATTATTTGTTAACATTAATTGCTTTTTAAAATTACATTATATAAGAGATAAAGTAAATGCAAATTAATTATTTATAATTTATAACATAAAAGACAAGACAAACAGTGAGAGTGAGAAAAAACAACAATTAAAACAGCAAAAAATTAATTGAGTGAATAATCAATGAATAGTTTTTTCATTAAAAGTGAAGCAAAAGAAAAAGTGCAATAAAATATATTTAAAAAAAATATATTTAATTTATTATCACATCTATTAGTAGTGAAAAGGTTAATATAAATTAATGAATATGCGTACCCACACTTCCCACACCTACAGTTATACATGGGATTGTCAGACCATCGGTGGTTAAAACAATAATCATATGGAAGTGCTGTGTAATTATTAGGGTACAGCCAATGACTTTTACATATTGTGTTTTACAGTTAAAAATAAAAACAATTTTTGTTTTGTTTTAATTTTATTTTTTTGGATGAGAGATGTAAAGAGTAAATGTTAGAGAATATGGTTAGGAATTAGACGTTAATTTATAACACAAAACAATACAAGTTATTATAACAACAGGAAATTGAATTATAAAAACAATCAAACAAACAGAATATTTATCATAAGTTTTTTAAAACAAAATTTTTTAAAGACATACCTATAAAGAGGAGGACTTCTGGACAGCGATTGGTTGACATAAGGAGTGCCGGGAACTATTGGAAATCCTGGCGTCTCTGGTCGGTCAGAGTTAGGACTACTGCTACTTACGAATGAAGGCGACCAAGAAGTCGGTGCTTCAACGGTAGCGCTCTGTTAATAAATGTTTTAAACAAATAAACAAAAGGATTAGAAATTATATTAATAGTCAGTCAAACGGATTGCCAAATACGGGCACTGAGGAGGAGTAGGAGATGGAAGCCATAGGAGGACTAACTTTATAAGAAGGAGTAGAGTGTTTTGGTCGCACAGAATCCACTTCATCCTCGCCATCCTGTGTTTGCATTAGTAGGCCGTCCCTAGCGTTAGGCATATAGACGTGATGTTGAGTGTATGGGTAGACACTTCCGTACAGCGATGATGAGGCGGCCATTTGTTGAGGAGTCGCAGCACTCGCTGCCAATTCTTCACGAGCCGATTGGTGAGCCCGTTGGACGGCCACAAACGGTCGCTCGGGTCGATCGTACGAGTTATCAGACTTTTGGCGCTGAAGAGGTTGGGAAGTAGGCGTTTGCCACACATTTTTACTCGAAGATCTGACGGGTATGTACGGTGACGATGGAGTGCTGCCCCGATAGGTACCAACTGATGCTGATTTGCCATTAGTGTTGATGTGTAGCGGCTGTGAGTACGGCGGCGATGATTCGCGTGACGAATCACCCGACGGTATACGTTTGGCTACACTTTTCAACTCTTGTATGACTCGTTGCTCTTTCCAATGTCTTTCTTGCATACCTTTGCCCTCGTGTTTGGTCTTCAACTTTCTCTGTTGTCTCTCCAGCCAAGTAAGAGGTGTTCCGTCTTCGCTGTACGTCTCCTGATATGAAGACGAAGCGTAATCGCTGAACACGTCGTCCATGTCTTGACCGCGAAAATCACGGTATTCTCGATCCTCGCGGTCGTCGGCCACGGCCTTTGGCACAAGATTTTCGGTCACATAAGCGGTCGACTCGGAAAACACACGCCGACGCTGTAGGGCTGGCGAGCTGGCCGTCACTCCGTACGAAAAAGGTTGACTACCGGGCGGTGTTCGGTAGGGTTTCTTGTCATCGGTGCTACTTTGCGATATCGGTTTTGTTAGGAAACGAGTTGGCATTATTTCGGGACTAGTAGTTTGGCCGCCCATTGGGAGTCCGTTGTATATGCCTTTGGGTGAACTGTAATCACTGTCTCGTCTATTGCTGGCCATACCTCCGGTGCTAACGCTTGGCGTTCGGGGCTGTACTGTAGAGTAATGATGAGCGCTGGGCGATGAGTCCTGACTCGTTACCGAATTAGTTTGTCGACCGGTGCTCGTATGGCCAGTGCTCGGGTGATCGGGTAACGATTGAATCTGTTCTAACATTCCGTTCAATAACTCATCCAAATCTTGTTGCTCTTGAGTTGTAGGTCTGTTATGGTGTCTGTCGTCACCGTTTTGGTGATGCACTTCCACTTCTACAACGTTGATAGGAGATGGGTATCCACTGGAACCGCCGCCATTTGTATGTCCAGTATGGGTCGGGTGGTGTTGATGTGGATTACCCGACAGTGTCGACGATATACCAGAGTCTATGCTAACCGTATGGGGTCCGTCATCGCTGGCATTGTCCGCGTGATGACCGTTATTTGGCAGCGAGAAAGTCACCGGTGATTTCTTTTGGCTACTTTTGGCAACCGTTGCGTACAAACTGCCATCAATTGGACCGTAAGTATGCGAAGGATTATTAAGTTCGGCCGCAAAAGCGTCTAATACGGGGTCGGGTTTGTCTTCGGGCGCCAAATCAAAGTTTTCATAGGAATCCCATTTGACGATCGAGTCGTGTAGGGCTTCATCGATAACTGGCGTAATAGCATCGCCGTTAATACCGCCGTTTTGATAGTCACCGGACATCTTAAATGTAAATTCAACAAAACCATCGCTCGGGAAACGGCCGTCGGTCAGGGCGTCGTCCAACTCGTTCTTGTTAAACACGAGTCGGTCGTGCTCTAGAGTGCACGTATGAAACTGTATCCTAAATATTGGATCCCTTCCCGGCGTCTGCCGTCTGTGGTAACACTTAATCAGTATATCGCCCCTCATCTGCAGCGACGGGTTTAGCAAAATAAATATACGTTTTGTCCGACTGTCTGACGAGTAAATGCCCGTCCGGTAAATGGTTTGCATTCCCTGATAGATCTTGAGGAATGGCCGACAGCCACCTCTTTGGTCAAAGTTTGGTATTCCGTGTATAATAATGTGGTGAAGAAATAGCGGATTGTTGTTCATACGGATACCACCCGAGAGTAGTCCCGAAAAATATTGTATATATCTGTTTGGAAATGTGTTTAACAAAAAAAAAATGTTTAAAAAAGGTTTAAACTTTGACTCTCTCTCTCTCTCTCTCTCTTTCTTTCTTTCTTTCTCTCTC
>JAQIWK010000056.1:0-28415 GCA_034695265.1 Dissorhina ornata | reverse complement strand
TCACTTTTGTGCCCGATGCCCGACATGCCCGGCATGGCATTTATCCCGTCGGGCAGGCATTTTTAAGTTCGTTAGTTTTGATTGAAAGTCAACTCAAATGAGTCGTAATTGTTGTGTGTTTTGAGTCATTAATGCAATGATTGGTTGCTTTTGTGACGTATTTTGAGTTAAAAATATTGAATCAAATTTAAATATCAGTGAAGTATTGCCACAAATGACTGATTTGTCCATTCATTTAGAAGTGCTTCAGAAGCGCACCAGTGTTTCAGATGAGTCACACATCAAGAGTTTGGTCACCGATTGGATCCAATCGACCAAAGAATTGGATCAAATGGTGCGACAATTGTCTGAGAAGAGCGACTCATTTGTGACAATCGATAAACTGCCCAAACATTTGTCGCCAAACATCGATGCCATCAACATATCGATGAGCGGTCACAGGTGTCCACAGATGACCGACGGCAACGGTCAGAGAGTGACCGACACGTGGCGTCAATCGGCAAAGCTATACGTGTATCGACTGAACTACGAGAGCGTTGCCACCGATGAGATGGAGACCAATGAAGAACAGTTGCCATCAGCGCAACACACGATACTGCCGTCCATAGAGTTTCACGGCTTATGGGAAAGCCTTGTCTACGACCAACACATTAAAGACCAACTCTTGGACTTTGTCTTAACGGCACTCATATTTGCCGACAAGAAAGTGGACAATAAGTTGATTAACTGGAATAAAGTGGTGTTACTTCACGGCCCTCCCGGCACCGGTAAGACATCGTTGTGTCGCGCGTTAGCCAACAAACTGTCCATTCGTTTGAAGCATCGGTTCAAGAGTTCACAACTGATTGAAATCAATTCCCACTCATTGTTCTCCAAGTGGTTCTCAGAGTCGGGAAAGTTAGTGATGAGACTCTTTGAACGCATCAAAGAGTTTGTTGAATATGAGGATCAACTCATACTTGTACTCATCGATGAAGTCGAGAGTCTGGCGCACACCAGACAGGTCTCGATGAATGGGTCGGAACCGTCAGACGCCATACGTGTGGTCAACGCATTGCTTACCCAATTGGACGGCATTAAGAAGTACTCAAATGTAGTTATACTGACCACTTCTAACGTCACTCACGCCATAGACTTGGCGTTTGTTGATAGAGCCGACATCAAGCAGTATATCGGTCTGCCCTGCTTTGAGACCATCTATGAGATCTATAGGTCGTGTATCCAAGAGTTGGTCAAAACAAGTATCGTCTCGTGTGACGAACCCATCCTGTCTTACACTCAACTCAAGTGCTCGACACAAATGGGCGAAACATTCAGCGAAACATTTGCCGGTAATTATCGACTCTTGAAAATTGCTGAACAAAGCCATTCACTGAGCGGTCGAACGCTCCGCAAAATCCCATTTTTGGCCATCGCTTTGTTTTCTGGCGGACAAATCCCCGTCACTTTCCCGATGTTTCTTGACTTTATGGCCAAAACAGTGACCAAACAATTTGAGGATCGAAGCAATTTCCAATCATAACAAAATCAACTATAGTTTTGTTTTACAAATTGCTTTTATTTACAAAAATACAAACTTAACATTAAATATTGAATCTAAAAATAGTAAACTTTTAAGACTTGTTTTAAGAAGTGTTTAAATGCAATAAAAAACTAAAAATATTTATAAAATTTATAAAATACTAATAAAATACTGGAAATTATCTTATGATTTGATCACTTAAACTGGCAACGATGGCTCAGTCCTAATAAAATAAGCCACTTTATCAATAGGCACTTGATATTTACGCATCCATTTACCACCTTTAATAACCTGGACCTGTATCTCATCCTTCCACCAGCCGTTTGGTAAAAATATATCTCTTTCTAACTGTCCTTCTTCGACAACCGGTGCCACAATAATATCATTTCCAATAGAAAACTGGTCATTGATAGTGTAGGCATCCTTGTCCTCCCCCTGTGTCCACCACATCGGCCTTATTATTGGCGAACCATTTCGATGGTATTCTCGAAGACACTGTTTCATAGCCGGAAGTATTAGGTCTTCGCGTAGTTTTAAAAGTTTTTTGGCCACTTTGATGATCTCAAGGTCGTTGTCGGGTTCACCTAATTGAATAACTGGGAAAAATGCCACCACTTGTAACCATCGTATGTATAACTCTTTACTATAAGTGGTCTCATTGTGGAGACGTATTCCTCCGACGGAACCGCTGTTGACAAGTGGGTAACCCATGAGACCCAACGATAAGACCGTTGGTATTATTTCTCGCAATGCATTCCACGACGAACCCCGCCGAAGAATTTTAACGAACCCTTTGAGTTGTTTAGAGTCAACACAACTGGTTGTACCGATTAAATCACTGGTATTTATAGAAACTTGTTTGAGTAGATTTAGATAGTTATCTGGATTTATAGTTTTGTCTACATTTATGTGTTGAGGCATTAGAGAGGACTGTCCGCCAACGAACAAAAATCCGTCGACCGATAGATCAGTTATCAACTCCTGAACCAAACGATTCCTAAACCAATCTCTATTGTCCGGATCCGTTAAATTAATTAAACCACAAATGTATTCGTATTTATTGCCACAACGGGTCAGAAGCGGTACGTTAAGGCGACCGTCCCGTAAAAGTCGATGATTAAGTCGGGCGTTGGATAACGTGTTTGAATGTAAATCAATATTTGGCGTAATTGTTAGTAAAATCTTAAAACCTTTGTTATGAAGAATATTGATGAGAACGGAAGGGTTGCTGAAAGAGGTTTTATTCATTTTGAAGTCACCGATGATGTTCTCCCAACGAGAGTCCAGTAGAACCACTCCCGGCTCGAACCCGTAGCTCATGATTCTGTCCACATATGCCTGAAGGGTTTGGTGTGTAAAGTTCGGCAATACGTTTGAATCTGTGGCCCAAATAAGTCGCTCCAAAAATATATATTCTTCTGAATCTGGAATATCAGCTAAACTGGAATTTGTGTCACTTTTGGGCTCAACTTTTGGTGAACTATCGATCAAATGGTTTTGTAGGTCTGGAAGACTGGGTGCCGAACATATTGTATACTCTAATTGAGCGTAAATATCATTTTTGTTCAAAACATAATAAGGCGACTGTTTTTTAGATATAAAACACAGTTTGTTTGGTTCTTCAGTGCCATTCAAACTGATAAATAACGGGACATTTAATCCAACACTTATTGTAATGCCTTTGGATGAGAACCAATGTCTACCAATCAAAGAACCGAAAGGAGTTGTGTTGTCCGTCAAGTGACTGGTCACGAATGGTGAGTCATTAATCGACATGTCATTGAGTGGCCACTTGAGTCCATCCACATCTCCCATACCATACCAGAAGGATGTACTCAAATCAAAACAGTCCTTAAGAATGGCATACTTTTCATAACTCTTCCACTTAATGTCATAACAAGTGATAGCTTTGGAGTAATGTTTGTATTGGAGACTCAGATGAGCCCTATATTTCCAGTCCAAACAGATGCGGGTATTCTTCTCAATAGACTTGCAATTTATAGGCGGAATGTCTGCGGGAATGTTGAGTCCAAACTCGATGTGCAACAAATCTCGGCCCTCACTATCCAACAGATCCAGTTGTCTCTGAGACTTAATAAAAAATATGCGGTCTTTGATGGCCAGAGCTATTCGGTTTCGGTTATAGAAATATCTTGTACTCAATATAAGGATTATAATTGCCATCAAAATAAGTGTCACAACTATTTTGAAGCGAAACTCTGGTGCCTTTCCTTTCATCAAAAACGTGTGTATCTTTGCGGTCGAGCTCTGGATCTGTTGCTTACGAGTGGACCGTTTGGTGCGTTTGGGTATCTGTCGCCAAGTGGTCGAGTCATCAGACAATTGCAACACTTGATGAGACTTCAGATTAGACTTTCGCTGAAGTCTGGGCGACGACTCACGCGGTGTTTCCGATGGCGTGAAGTCGTACGAAGAGATGGAAGTCCTGGCACTCGACCGGTAAGAGCCATACGTGTTGTCACAACTGGTGCCCACCGATGACAATGAGTGCAAGTCTTCGCTGCTTTGGTTGGCTTTCGATGACTCCATCATTGATTCAACACTTAATTATAATTACTATTTAATTTGCATTTCATTTTCAAATATTATTTTCAATTCACTACAAGTCGTCCATCAAATCAAATCAAAATCAAATTAAAATACAAAACAAACACTTGTTTACTAAAAATGTTTACAGTTTTGCCAATCAATGCAATGGTGATAGTGTCGACCCCTTTGTATGGCTTTGCCTTACAATTGATTGATAAACTTATTATTCAATTAGATTCTAATCAATGATTAGTAATCATTAATTACATTGTAATGAATGAGTATTTACATTGAATTTAGTAAATGTTTTTGTTTAATAACTTTATTATCAATAAATTGCTTTCTTTAACAACAATCATAACAAGTCTTATTAATAAATATATTCAGTAATTGACTCCAATTTTCAATTACATAAATGAGCCAATAGTTTGATATAATAATAGTAGTAATAACTGGAAGACAATTGAATAATAAAATATAAAGTTAGTTATCTCTTATATATCTCTCATATATCTGTATATAATTTAACAAATAGTTGTTTCATTAAAAGTAATCGTTTAATAACATTCAAAGTAAAAATATATAATATATATATTTAAAAACTATAAGAATATGAACTTTTTTGTGTGAATATAAATATATTTTAAAGAGTTATATATAAAATAACAAGGATAGTTTTGTTTTTAAAAGTTTTTTTAAAACATTTTTAAAGTTTTGTCAAACAAATTGATATTTTTACGATTACAATTTCAAATTAACTTTTTTTTTTGCATAATAACGTTTCGGTAAACATATAATTGTTGTAATACATTAAAGTCTTAAAATATTTGTTTACCAAAAGGTTATTATGCAAAAAAAGTTAATTGGCAAATGACTGTACATGATTGTCGCCATTTAGTTGTTTGATTGTTTTATAAACTAATACCTAACTTAATATAAACTTTTTTTTATAACAATTATAACTTCATTTCAATTTTAAGTTTAAATTGAAATACAATTTTGTTGCTAAAATAAATATGTTTGCTATAAATATATAAGAATTTGATAATAACTTGAATAACAAACAAAATAAAAAATATTTAAATAATTAATAATTTTTTGCGATATTTGAAGATTTGAAAGCGTGAATAGTTAATAATTATTATTAATTATCAAACAGTAATAACAGTGGCATTATTGCCCGAAAAGCTGTTTTGTTTTTCAAGTCTCCAATTCTTGAGTTTAGCCAAAACTGAATACCAGTCGTGTTTGATCTCAAATAGATCGGCCAACAGTTGTTCTGTATGTAGTGCCGCACAGAACTGTTCAAATGTAATAAACCAATTGTCTTCAATTCTGTCATATTTCTTATGTTCACACTTTGGGCTACCATTCGAGTCAGTTTCGGAACAATTGGTACAAATTGTCTCACTATTTGAAGAACTTTCGGTTATGTCATCTGAGACTGATTGAGAAGATGCCGATTCTGATTGGGAGGACAGTTCGCCCAGTTTTAAGAGGTAAGTACCCACTGATGCGATGCAGTGATAGATTTGTTGTTCATTTTCTTCACCAGAGAAGATGTCATATAAAGTCTTCCACAACTGAATGAACTGTTGCTGATTCATAGACGGAAGAGTAGGCTTTCGTTCGGCAGAATTGTTGGTATCGTTGACTGAACTAACATTTGTAGCAAATATAGCGCCAGTCATTGCGCTAAAGGAATGGCTATTCTTTTGATTGTTTGTTATATTAAATGACGAAACAAATTGAGATAAAGTGAAGGAAACGCCACTTTCATCGTTGGGTTTCTGTGCGGTAGCGGCAAAAAACTCTTCGGCTTCTGCACCCATTTCTGTCTCCTGTGAGTCGCACTCGTATTCAGATGCAGACGGAGAAGCTATGAGTTCCGGAATGTTTAACAAATGAATGCAATAAATAAACCTGAGTTTGGTTTCGGCGTCGGCTCTAAGTATGACAACCATTAAGACTAAAAATTCTAGAAAATTAATATAATTATCAGAATTTTCATCCAATAATCGGAATATTCTGAGAATCAGAGCGTCTGTGTTCTCTCCCTGAGCCCAAGGAGATGAGTGGCTGAAGTACCACCGAAACTGATCCATATCTAACTTGAATATCTCGTAGAAGGGGTGCGACAAATCAAACTTCTCATATGTGGACGATGTTTGGCCCCAATATTGTTGTCTTAACTGTTCCTCTTTAAAGATGACGTAAATGTCTTTGATTTGATCGTAAGTTAAATATTTGGAAATTATTGGAAAACCTTGAAGACTTCTGATGACATTTTTCATAGTATTATCTTCAAGATTCTGGACAACATTTATCCTATGTTTTACTCGAAGTTTTTCGATATGATTGGCCGAAATAAATCCATATTTAGAGTAAGAATCGTATATTAAATCATTAATTTCAGTACTGGTCTGACTCGCCCTTTTAGAGGCAGAACCATAGGCTACAGAATGAACGATATGTGGAATCTTTGCGTCTCTATTGGAGATATTTTCGAGATAACCGCTTAATATAGTCATAGCTTCGCCATCATCTTTGGCAACCATAAGTGCCTCGCTATTTGAGGCCAGAATATTGAGCGCCACCTGAAAGACCACTTTAGCGCCGTCGTAGAAGAAACAATCGGCGATATGTATGGCCGACTCGAACGGCATTACGCTTAAGAATATTGTCAAAAACCAGGACAACGATATCATTGATAAAATGCCAAATGGGATTAATTTGTTATGTAATTCTGGCAAATTATCTTTGACTAACTCTTCCAGCACTCCCTGATCTACAAGAGCTCCGATCACTTTAGTGTTGTAATAGTCTGGAAGCAGGCGTTCGCACAAAGCGACTAAAAGCCAAAACGCTTCCTCTTCTGAGGCGTACAATAGAAGAACTGACGCCACGATATTCATGGCCTGACAGTAGCCTATACTGGGATTACGAAAGGCGTATGCGTTAAGGACACGTCGGAGAGCATTAATGCCAAGCGGTGATTGAAAGGCTGGATGTTCTGGTAGTGACCGATGCAAATCGCGTTCAATCTCATCGGTTGCCACACTATGTTTACCCATACTTTGTTGAACAATGAGCTCATAATATCCTCGATGTGTCGACAATTCATTGATAGCTCCGGAGAATAACATCCAAAGCTCGCCACGAATATCATCGGGAATGCCTTTGAGGATGAGTTCTCTGGCTTTAGCGGTCCGATAGCATGATATGCCTCTGCCGTATTCAATGAAATGTAATTCCCATAAATTCATTTTAACCGATTCCTTAGCTATTGATTCGGGTGTTTCTGGAAACGGAAATATTGTGCTTAAAGCCGGCTCTGGAGCCCATGATGTCTGGCTGTCAACTGTAGATAGTCGTCGACTTAACGAATTAATACTGGATCTGTTCATTTGATAACAATTTTAAAACAAATCAAAACAAACTATTCATTGAAACAAACCTTCGGTCTTCAGTTAATCTTGAAAGCAATTCAGATATTTTGACGATAAGAAAGTCTCGATCATCAATATGAGAGAAAATGAAGTTTGATTTGACACAACTTATTAGTATAGCGTTATTCCTATCATATCCAGTGTTTTGATTATTGTCTAACTTTTCAGTCGACAATATCTCTCTCAATGGAATGATTAAAGAAACCAATGATTTTACCTTAAATTCAAAACAATTTCAATACAAATAAAATTAATTGAAAGAAAAACTTACTCTACTTTCAAAGCAAACATAATTGTTAGACAAAAACAATTTGCCCCAAACGTGTTGCTTATTATAGGGCGTCCATAGGGTGAGAGGTACTGTTCCGTCCAGTTTCTCATTGGAGGGCAATCTGAATAAGATTCTGTAGGACTCACTCATAGCTCTGGCGTCTAAATCGCGCTTAAGAAACGACACTTTTTTGGGAACATTCTTCGACTTTTTTGAGGCCAAATTGTGGTCTACTATGAATTGAAGGTGTCTTTCATCAGAGATCAGTTGTCTCATCGTTAGATTTGCCAACTGTTCCATCAAATTATAGGTCTCCGATGTCTTCAAAAACAACGAGAATATATAACTCTTATCGCGAGTAACTATTTTGATACTATCGGGAAATAATACAGTGCTATCCCGCTCTAAGCGCTGCCAATATAATCACATCAATTAGTATTTACTTTCAAAATGTTTTACATTAAATACAAACCTTAATGTCAACCCATTTAATAATTAGTTTGAGTTCTTTGCCAAATAGATATGAATAAAAACATAAATGATTAACACTTAGATATAGCCATCCCTGACGAGGTAGTCTACCATTCCAATAGCTGCACGAGTAGTCTAAACAAATATATACATTTCAATTGTAAAGTATTATTCAAACATAACTCGTAATGTAATAAATGCAAGCATTAACTAACAATTAACCAGTTTTTCTTCCTCAGGCATTGAAAATAGTTTCGCAAATTTATGAGAAGCGGCTCTAAAGTTGCGGCTATCGGTGGACTCAATAGGTTGAGTGACAGTCAAATCACTGACTGCCTGTGCGATCAGACTATCTATTTTGCAGCGAACAAAGTCTATGACATCGTCTTCGTTCTCAAACGACTCCAGAGTTGGCATTAAATTGGTTTCAATCCATTCCCAGTCTTTGTATATCTCATCCTTCTTCAGAGCACATGACACCACTGACAACACATAAATGACATTTCATTTTCAGATCAAATATCATTCAAATAAAAGCAAACAAATTACTTACGATAACTGACTTCTGAATTGTTAGTTTGATGAAGAATACGATATGGAGGGGGCTATTGGATATCAAAACACTCATTAGTTGCCAAACATTCAAACAAAACAATTTGAGACAAACCTTTGTGTCAAAAACCGAGTCAATAGTTCCGACCAAAATGGACGACAATCCTCTGGTTCCGTGTCCTTTACGGCGCTGTAACACGAAGTAAGGGTTGAGCCGTTCAGTCACCCTATCAAAGACATTACAGTTACCTTACAGTCTATTAATTACTATTAAACTCTTAATACTAACCAAAAAGCGTTTGCAATTAACACTTCTTCAAACTTAACCCACATTTTGATAGCATTTCATAACAAAAAAACAATCAAAAGTTTTATCAATTATTACAAAAAAAAGAGTTTCAAATGTCTTGAGAAACACAACTTTTGTTTGAGTTATCAATTGAGATAACACTTCAATTATTTTAAGATTCAATGAATCACTTAATTGTCACAATTTTAATGCCATTATTAAATCAATAAATTGACGATAATTTGTGTCCAATATATCTGTGTCTAAAATGAGTGACAAAAAAGTTATAAACTATTGTCAAACAGAGTCAATGATAAACAAGTGAATGTCTGTCACCAAACAATTTAGTAAATCAAATGATATTTAATACATTGTTATCACTAAATGAAGTAATGTTTGGCTTTATTTATAAACAACAATACGGTTAAGCCATTGATTGGCCGTCAATGCAGTCAATCAACACAAACAGCTGTTTGTCTGTCATTAGAGGGACTGACAATCACTTACACAACAACACAGTGTTTGTCTCCTTTTAAGTCACATCCGATTGAGAGATAATCTGGTTATTTGTTGAATCATTATCGGATCAAATGGTGATGTAAATTGTTATTTGATATGACTATTAATGATAAACAATGATTATATAGGAAGTGATTGAGTCAATCAATGGTAACAATGAGTGAAATGGCATTTTGAAGACAACCCCTAATTGGCTGTGACTCTGAGTGACACCAAAACAAGTTTGCACTCAAATGACAATTAATTGACAATTGAAGACAATTTGTGACCAATTAGTGCTACAATTTAGTTGATTATGTCATTACTTGATGTATTGTTAGGACCCGATTGTTGTGTTGTGTTGATCTGAATGACTACCGTTTGGTTTGGCACTAATGGTAGTAAAGAGTTGATTGAATTGAGGTATTTGTGTCCGACGGATGTGCCGAAAGTCAAACAATTATGTAGTGATTGGTTCCCAATAGAGTCAGTATTGCTGTAATACTAATGAGTATTATATCTAATATTCATATTTATCAACAGATATCCTGACAGTTGGTACGAAGACATCACCTCAAATCCCAGGTTCTTCGCATTGGCCGCCGTTTATCACTTTGAGATTATCGGCCTAATTGTGGCTGAAATTAAATGTCAAACCAAATGCAATCGCGAAGATCAAGGACTGTTGGCGTCAAGTGTGGCTCAAAACTCTCGAGTGGTTTATATATTAACATTAGGAGTGGTTAACGAGTTTCGTCGCAACGGAATCGCCACTCTTTTGTTAGACAATCTGATCCATCACTTGACCAGAAACGAGTCAACTTATGACTGTAAAGCTCTCTATTTACATGTCTTGACCACAAACTTAGTGGCCATTCGTTTCTATGAGAAGCGACAGTTCAAACGCCACCTCTTTCTACCTCTTTATTACTCAATCAACAGCACCGCCAGAGATGGCTTCTCTTACGTGCTCTACATAAACGGTGGTCGACCTCAACCAACCTTATTATATCCTTTCAATTATTATTATTATTATTATTATTATTACTTTTTATTTGTTATTTCCTTAACTGATATGTTTACAGATTATATATCAATCATTTTGGATGCATTGAGTCGAATAAGTGCTAATCCATGCAAATGGACTAAACGTGTACTTCAAGTGATGGCCTCCAAGATGTACCGATTTATACCAATGAGCGCAACCAATAGAAACTCTTCGCCACATTTGGCCAGTCTATGAGTCTACACATCACATCTATCACTCATTTCACTCTTCATTCACTATCACACTGTTTATAACAAACCAAATGCTTTCTAAATATTTTCTTTGAAGTTTTTAAAATCAAGTTATAGTCACTACTATTTAGTTTGTAAACCGTTGATTATTTATTTCTTTAGTAATTATGACAATTATTTTAATTTATTTTTAAAATGAAATTTAAATATTATTTTATAGTTATTTAGCTTTAATATTATGCGATATTATACTAATTATAATTTTTGATTATTCAAAATATATATTTAAATTTAGACAATTAACAGCCATTACTTTATTGACTGAGCATTGCTGAATGTAGAAAACATTGAAAGGGAAATATTTGTTAGGATTTATTTAAACCACAATTTTATCCAATTATCATTTTCACTTAATTATGGTATCGATTTCTAAGCAAATGTCCAATAAAACTAATGAGTTTACAATTGATTTTTTATTGATCAAAATTAACCAAATGTTATAAAATTAGGTAAAATTCAATTGAAATAATATTTGTTTCAATTAATCCGAAATTTTTTACTCATTTTTTTTAGGTTAACGACAATTGAGTCGTTGTTTACAATAAGAATGTTATTTAATATAAATTATATTTCGTTAAAATATGTTAATATAAATAAATCTCTAAACAGACAATATTTTCATATATTATTCAATCAAAATTTTTTTACTATCATTTAGTGATTGATCGCTATCTTTAGGTCGACTTCTTTTTCCTTGATTAGCGAGTCGTTTATCTAATTGTTTTGATGGCAGACTTTGTGGGCCCCAATTAGGTTCGGGATTTACTTGATATCGCAATAATTGCATTTCTTTCGATATCGGTTCGGCATTTGGATGCTCTTCTAGTGACACCGATTGCGTCGACATTTTGTTAACTATTGCAAATCCGGCGCTACTTTCGGCTAAATTATGTTTAGACTTAAGTTTTGCTAATTCACGGCAAACGTCCCAAATGTAATGGTTGGGTGCGTTGGTCTTAACGGATGTCTTACTGGCGTGAGAGTACGATACCTGAAACCCACCGTTCAGTAGAGCCGAACGGAATGTTTTCATTGATGGCATCGAGCACTGGACTACACGACAGAGTCGGTCCAAACAGTAATACAGCGGACAATCCATTAGTTCTTCGCTCAAAACATGAAGTATTCCGTTAATTCGTTTATGTGTTCCAAACGATTGCTCATTAAATTCAGACAATTGTTTTTGCAATTGTTGTATAAATTGTAATGAATGTATCGGTTCCGACCAAATAGGACCTCCCATCTGATAAGTGTGCCCACACTCATCACAAGTGCGGTTAACTTTGGGTGCCGTTGGACTAAAGTTATATTCTTTATCTAAATGTCTATATGTTTAAAATTAATCGATTAAATTATTTTTAAAAATATTTAAACAAAATCTCACTTCTTAATAAGTGGCTGTAATACAATAGATTCACATCCAGTGCATTGATAAACATACGAAAGTTTACTATTTATTAAAAAAAACAATTCATTAGGTTTGAAGTGAGAAATTGAATATAAATATAGTTTTGGAAATTTGTAAAAACCTGGCGCTTCTCTTAACCTCTTGAGGAGAGGTATAGATTTGTAAAAATATTCGGACGTAAAAGTCAACGCTTAATGACAATAATGGCACAATATATCTGCCATATCTGTTGGCGTGGGACTCAACACTTCGTAGTATTACCCGCAGAGCCTATCAAATAAAGTATTGCATTAATATAATGACAATAATTTTGTTGACAACGCAAACCATTTCGTGACACGATTTAGACCGGAGTGCGATTGAGCCGTACTTTGAGTGACAAGTCTCGCTGTGATTACCGCACAGTACAGCCATATCAGTACATGTAATCATCACAAGCCCTCCGTCTGTCACCGATTGGACGGCTGAGTCTAAGAAAGGCGATGGACTTCCATAGGGATCCAAATCAATGATTGAAAATCGACTCTTCCAGTCGCGGTTCTTCATCATATAAACTCTGTTCAATACAAACATACAATCAATTCAATCAATACAACCAACTCTTTATATCATAAACTATTATTATGTAGACATACGCCGCGTCTTCGTGGTTAGACACAACTCTATCGGTGACGCCATTCCTTGAAATATTCTTATCAATGGTTTCGATGGCTTTCTTCGAGACGTCGTTTGCAAATATCTTAATCGGAAGAACCGATTCATTGCATTCTAACGCATACCTTATGGATCGCAATCCGGTGGCCGACAGCGCATCCAATATTGTGATCTTTGCGTACAATACATATTAAGTAATCAACTTATAAAGTATTGTCATTAAACTAATACCTCATCTTTAATCCATTTGTTTGGTTTCAGATTTGTTTTCCACAATTCATTCTTCAGGTATGTATTGATCGCCAAAACACTGCAATCAAATTGATGTTAAAAATCATCACCAAATTGATAGCAAAAATATATTGTCACCTAAAGTCACGATTGAATTCTTGGACCTTATTGTAGAAGACATACGGAAGACGAATAATGTCTGCCTTTCCTTCCTTCACAACACATTCAGTATTGGTTTGGTTTTCATTGCATTCATTCATCATTTGTTTCATTGAACTGGTCTTCGGACACAACTGACGATTGTTTGAAACTTTTTGTTTATCAACTAATTTGGACACAAATGTCTTCAATGATTTCAACATATGTTTCGACAATCAGTTAATTAATATATGTATTTTGTAATACATATTATTAGTTATGGTATTAATAATTAATTAGTAAACAATTAAATTAAAACTAATTTAAAAAACTATTTAAAAAACATTTAAAACCCAGTTGTGAACAACACGTGCGTAAACAAGGGATCAGATCTTAATTACTTAATGAGTTTGTCAAACAAATTATATTTAAATTAACTATAATTTATAAATATTTTATTAGTATTTTAATTTAATTAAACATAAAAAATAGTGACAATAAAAGTGTAAAACATATAACAATTAAAATTAATTACAAAATAAATAGTTTATTAAAGTAGTAATGCATTCAAAGTGAGCGCCCAATCAGTTAGGCGTGAATGCAGTGAAAGTACGGCACGTTTTGGAGGCAATGATTGCGTGATTGGAGTGAATGTGTTGTGAATTGCATTGAATTGATTAGAAGAGCGACACTCAGAGTGTGACACAAACGGATCAATGACTGATCTGTCGCCCACTGACTCGGGTATCAACGAACCAATGACTGAACAAATTACTGCCAATCTATCCATCACTGGCGGTGATCAAGCATATGATGATTACAATGAAGATCTCGAGGTTTGTATTGACAAATCATTTATACATCTTTTTGATTGTCTCTAATGTTTGGTTTTGTTTAAGGATTTGGACGAGACTTTAACCGAGAGATTGATTGGTTTGACCGAAATGTTTCCCAAACCGGTCAGAAGTGGCGCTTGTTTTGTGGCCAACGGTTCGATGAATAGCGTCAAGTCGTTGTACTCATTGAGTCGATCGGTGTTTTGGATTGTATTTACTTCTTCGGTGGTTCTGTTGGCACCGATGGCTCTCGAGATGGAGAGGTCACAGTTGGACGAGATGTCCAAACAACAACAGAGACAGGTATTGTTACCACACTTTCAGTTTCACATTCATTTCATTCACCGATCATTATATTGCAGATACTGTTGGGTCCATCGGCTGCCATATCGGGTGGTGTCGGCGGTCACGGGTTGCCAATGCCTCCCCTCTCACCTCCCGCTCAGCGATAAATAGCATTAATTTCATTTCGTTTTATAAATTTTTGATTTATTAGTATTTTGTTTGTATTTTTCATTAATATATTAGTCAAAAATTTGTTAGTTTTTAAAAAACAAGTCAAATATAATATCACATAAAATGAGCAAAAATTCAATTAAAAACAGATTTTCATTTAATTTGATTTGAAATTCCGTTAAAATCTAATTTAGTGTCTGAATTGATGGAAAACACTTTGGTCTTGTACTCGATGTCCATCCCATTATTGGCCCAAAAGTGGATCAGATTGAGATCGTAGTCTTCGCATTGAATCAATTTAAACAATGATCTTATTTGGGATGGACTTCGCGGTGGATGTACTCCTTTGGTGTACGAGTAATAAGTCTGCGCTTTGTTTAGCCATTCAATCTTCGATGTAATCAAATAGCAGTTTAGTGTTGAATCAGAATATGACATATCAGTCAGTATTGCCTCCAAATTAGTCAAATAGTTAGGCAGTCGTTCCGGAAGTCTAACCTTTGATTCAATATATATTTGGCTTTTATCTGAGAATAGACTTTTGTTACCATTATTGCCATCATTTGACTTATCTTTGATTGTTATTAAAGCGTAAAATTCTGAATCAATTACATCATTAGGCAATAGATCCACACTTGAGATACCAATAAAGTTATGTTTTGTCGATTCGTCGAAGTGATGAGAATCTGTCGATATATTAATGCATTCGTTGGGTAAGAGTTGTGACAAACAATAAATCAGACATTTAAGGCGAACAGTGTTTGTGTCGATTATAATTATCTTATTTCCAATCACTATGTTATACCCGATGGTCTGGAACTTGTCTTTACCCACAAATCGATACAAATTACGAAGACTTAGATTTTCATCACTGGATGGATGTGTTGGAACATCGATATGAACACCAAAATCGACGGTACGATTGGTTTGACTGAAAGAGTTGACGGCCAATAAAATCCAAGAGAATTGGATGTGAAGGTAAGCAAAGGATGTGTTATCACCGGTCAGTTCGAGTACAGACCGCGCCTTACTATTGGTTCGGTGGGTATTCAATGGGCTTCTGTCGAGAAAGTCATCAAATGAGTCGATATTTGCACCAAAATTAGACACATTGTCGAGAATGAGTGATCTTCTCTGTTGACAAGTGGTTTGTGTTAATTCACTTTCATATATTATTTTGGATCTATTCTTCAGTTTAGACACAATCTGTTGGATGTGTTTGACATAAAAGTCCCAATCATTAAGTAAGTCGTGTTTGTCTCGACTCATCACAAGTATACTATACGTGCGCTGAAAGCCGCGAGCCTTCGAGTCCTTCAGCACAAAGAGTTGGCTCAAGACATGAGCTCTTTGGTCGTCACCAAAGTATATGAGTGCTTCACTCGAGTCATACACTTCACAGCTTAGACTACGAATACACGCGTCTCTTATCACACCATTACTTATAGCACATCCACTGCCCGACACGTCCTCCCCGTCCATCGGATAACCGTTTGTAATGAAACCAAACTTCTTGTTATCACTCAACGATACAAAGCCATTGAAGGCGTTCATTGACCTACACTTGAGTGAACAGCCCTCGCAATCGTGGCTACGACTCGTCAACTCATCGCTAATCAAATGTATTTCATTAGCAAATAAGTTGACGTTATCTCCGATCACCGAATTGGTCGGCAACGATGACATCGACGACGCCAACGAACTCGCCGTTCGGCTATTGTCTGACCGTTTGACGTCCGTATAAGACAACAGATCCGATGGCGATAAGCAACGAGTGGTAAGTATGACATTCGGGCCGTGAAGTTCACAAAAGTGACAAAAACACAACAGTTTGTCTGTTTGGCCACTCATTGCTACTTTTTCTTCACTAATAACCGCATATCAACGCTGTATGACTGGACAATCGATGACCAAATGTCTGCCAAGTTATCTTCAAAACAGATCACTCATTGAAAGCAATGTTTTGAAAGTTTTTTAATATTTTGTGAACAAGTCTTGTGACTTTTGATCACATGATACAACATTATAAACATTTGGTGTACATTATTTGGACAACACTTGTAGAATATGTTTGTATATAAAGTGCATTCATTTTGAACAACAATTATTGCAATACTTGAGAGCCTATTGGCGTTCAACACATTCAACATATTTAAATTGAAGGCATTAAGTGAATGCCATTCAAACTGAATGATTCAGTACAGCATTGACTGAATAGCCAAGTGCTTCACAAATTGTGAACACGTTTTTTGATTCACTTTGAAATTGTCTTTTATTTAAATCACTCTTTGTTTAAGTTTTAATTGATTTAACATTTAATTTAATAATTATTATAAAATGTTTGACCACCAATGTTTGATTGAATGGTCGCGCAAACATCACTTTCGGTTCAATCTATTGGGTTGTAAATGAAAGTGAAAATAATTTGAAAACACGTGCCATTCAATTGAATGATTGTGTTGGTCGACCATTAACTCATTTGCCATGCCTTAAGACATGCTTTGATATTAATTGATTTATAGATCTGCCATTTGGTGATGAAATGGACAATTGAACGGTACCACCCATTAGATGGACTTAATGGACAATAAGGTATTGAATGAATGAAAAGATGGCTGATTTGGTGTTAACCCTCTTCTTCTTGACACTTGTTTACGATATGTATAGTAATGAGTGAATGCTTTAAAGAGGAAGATTACCAAACAATTGACTCATGCCTTCGGTGTCAATAAATGACCAATTATTGAATGCCATCCTCGATAGTCAATACACTCTCTAATTTATATATACTATTCATTTACAGACTCTTACACCACTGGCCCACCACTCTTTCCCATCCTTTTGATTGGCATTAAATTGATTTTTTGTATTAATTTTTAAAAATAATATTTGAATAAAATTTGTTATAAATTTAAATAAACTGTTTTTTAATTGAAAATAACTTTTAAATTATAATTAGTTTGTGTGCTTATAATGCAAATGATATTTGAATTGAAAGTGAATTCAATGATTGAATCATTTAAAATGATTGAAACGAAAGTTAATGTCTGACTCATTAAACACATTAGCGTTGAGTGAATGGGAGCCGTAATGAGTTCAATGCGTAATGAGAGTGTGTATTGCAGTGCAGCCCTCTATCGGACCAATTGGTGGCAAATATTGTTTCAATTGATTGCGATTTGAGAGCAATTGTCGACAATCTCTGGTCGAGTGATGGCTGAGGCGGCCGTCGATATGTCAACCAATATGTCTTCGTTGCGCTACTTCTGTCACCAGTGCTCACAAGAGTCGGATTCTGTAACATCGGTTGGTATACATCAATGATTTGATCCCAAATTAACACATATTTCAATACCATTTATGACTTACTTATTGGTTGACCGCATTTGTGTTCACTCGGGCGCCGCAGGACTTTACGTGTCCGCTCTGTCGGTCGGGATTTATTGAAGAAGTGGTTCACGAATACACAGATGACACCAATCAGTGCGTATGACTCACTCGTCCGGCCAATCATTTGTTGACATTTTGTTTGTTTTGATTGTATGTCAAGTGATGACAACGAATCTAATCCACAAATGGCAGACATTTTGGATGATCTTTACGGACAATACAGCGGATCCCTAACTAGGAGTTCTACTAATGGTTCCAACAGTACGTCCGAGTCATCGACGGGAAGGCCATCGTTGCGAAGTCACAGATATTCGCCAAACGACGGCAATCCCAGGCGTCAGACGACCCGTTATTTTCAACTAAATTTGCCCCGAAATACAGAGTCGGGCGCTCTCGACACCAACCAGTCATTGGAGGGGTATTTGATGTTTTGTATTGCTTTATAATTACACATCAATAATGGGTTCAATTCAATGACAGTTTATTTCAACACATCTTAACGAACGTGGCTTCGGGTCAGTTGACGGGCCGCGAGGGAGGCGTCAATGTGGGCGCCCGCGGACTCATTAATATAGACTTTCCATTACCTCTGTTCCAAGTATTGCACGGAAATCCCGGCGATTATGCGTGGGGTGAAGGAGGGCTCAACGAAATCATAAGTCAAGTGAGTATTAATGACTATTAAGTGGCCATCAATGGCATTGATTGACTGATTGGTGCGAACAGCTTCTCAATCAATTGGACGGTTCGGGTCCACCGCCGATGGCTAAGGAGGACATCGATAGAGTGCCGTTTGTGTCGATCAGTGAAGAACAGGTACAGAAGAACATTCAGTGTACTGTCTGTATGGAAGACTTCAAAGTAGCAGAAAAAGTGAGACATTTAGAGTGCAGTCACTGTTATCATAACGAATGTATCGTTCCGTGGCTTCAAATGGTATGAATTGTTTAGTTTTTAAATATAAACCATAAGATTGTGTTGACTATACTATAAGTTTAATGTGTTAATTGATTTGCAACTGAAAGCACGCGACGTGTCCGGTGTGTCGTAAGGAACTGACCACAAGCCGTACGTCCAACAGAGGTGACCCTCTGTCGACCAATTCTAGTGCCGATCCGCGAGCGGCCGGTAGCCAATCGGCTCGTGAGACAAGTGATAGCAATGTGAACAACCAATCATCTAATGGTACCTATGAATCCACAGATGATTACGATTAAGTCGAGCGCGTCTTATAAATATATTAATACAATTGATGACACTTTGTTTAGAAACTTATTTAAATATCAATACAAAAAATAGTTGTTTTTCGTTTGGAGTTCATTCACACATGTGTTATATTATTATTATTATATAACTTATCTATTATTTCTGTAAAATTGCTTTCACTCTTATTTAAACACTATTTCTTTTATTAAACAAAATAAAAATAATAGATATCAATGTAAATTCAATTACTGTTTTTCATTTTAACATTTTAACCTTGCTTATTTCTGGCCTATTAAATTGAACCATGTTAATATGTTAAGAAGCAATAAATAATCAATGCAAATAAATTCATAAACGATTTTTTAATGATTAGTAATCATTGATTACACGCTCTTAAACACCATAGGAATGCGAACTTTTAAAAATACATTTTCATAATTATAATAATAATGCTTTCAATTATCGATTAAAACGTCAATTAATAATATAATAAGAGTTATGTAATGATAGGTACGATATAGAAATTAATTATTTTTTATCAGAACTCCACTGCTTTTTACCGCTTCCTCCTCTGTTTTGAAATGAGTTGTTTTGTCCGCCACCGCCTCCACCAGCTCTTTGTCCGCCAAATTTGGGCGTAAAGTTTCCTTTCTGTGGACCGCCTTTATTGAAGCTATTGGGAGTGTTTCTGTTGCCTCCCTTATTGAAGTTGTTTTGTTGGCCGCCCTTATAGTTGGGACTAGTATTCTGTTGACCACCCTTTCCAAAGTTGGGACTCTTATTGTCAAATCGGGGACTTTTATTGTCAAACTTATTATTCTGTCCGCCTTTGAAATTGTTGGGACTGTTTTGTTGTCCACCAAACTGTTTCTTGTTCTGCCATTGATTGCCTCCTGGCTTCTGATCCTTCTGTCCCGATTGATTCCACTGTCCCTTCTGTTGTTGATTACCCTGAAAGCCTCCCTTCTGTTGATTGCCTTGAAAGCCTCCCTTCTGAGCGCTTCCTCCCCACTGTTTCTTATTGTTTTGCTGATTATTTTGAGGTGAAGTCAACTGATTTGCTGGCTTTTGTTGGTTCTGTTGCTGCTTAGGCTTGTCTTTACCGGCTTTTTTTGGTTCATCTGATTTTTTTTCAGTTAGTTAAGAGTTATTTTAGTAAAAACTTAATATTAATAATCAAATTAGAATAAATGGTCTTACCAGAGTCATCACTGTCCTCCTCATCTTCTTCGTCCTCGTCGTCATCATCACTGCCGCCGCTCTCAACGGCCTCCTTATCTATGAAACCCATTGAGTCATCCATATTGTCATCGGACTCTTCGTCTTCACTGTCGTCTTCATCCGAGTCAATGCTGATGTCCTTATTGTTGACCGCATTTCCTTTGACGGGTTGTTTCTTCGCGTTTTTGTTATTCACTTCGTCTTTCTTTTTGCCCTTTTCTTCTGCTTTTTTAGGCAAATCTTTAGTCACTTTTACGTCAACTTTAGCCTTCTTTCCGACCGATTCGGGAGAGCTGTCCAACTGTTCGTTCTTACGCTTCGAGTTCTTAGCGGTGTTCAGAGCAGTCACCTCATCGTCGCTGCTTTCTTCGTCGGCTTCCTCGTCCTCTTCATCCATGTCGTCCATATCGTAATCGTCTCCCATATCTCCCACCAGATATCCAGTCAAATGAACAGTTCCTTCGCCCGTCAAATAATATGTGACTTCCTCTCCCTCGACAAACATGTGGTCCAAATGGCACTGAAGATTGCCATTGGGCTGCAGAGTGCACATCATATAATCAGACTTCTCGTGCTCTACCATTACCGACACATATTTAGAAGGATTGCGGCCATCGGTCGGCGGCTCCAAGGCGGCCATTGTCAGGTGATATGACTCATCCACTCTTTGCGAGTATCGCTTACCGGTCTCTAGTGTTACACCTGAAGGCAAACACCAAATAAAACATATTAGTTATGGCTTAACATTCATGACAATCAATACTAACCCCAAAACATTTTAATTTAATTAAATTACAACGACTGCTAAACAACTAGTTATTTAATTTAATTACAATTTGAATGTAATTTAATTGAAAGCCGTATTTAAATCAAACAATGAGTTCAATGAAAAATGAATGGCAAATGAATTTTAAAAAACATGTAAAACATGTGCGCTTTGAATGAATCCGATATGCAGTTGTGTCGTCTCTTTCAGTCTCTCTCTCTCTCTCACTCTCGCAATGCAATTGAAAACACGTTTCAAGTTATAAGTGAAACATAGAGTACAGCACTGACTCTGTCGACCCATGGCTTTGCAGTGCAAACTTTGCAGTGCACTGCTGTCATCACTGCATCGCTTTACTGTTCAAATCCAACAGAATATTCTTCGCTGTATTATTTCAATAGACACTCTCACACATCATATCAATCATATAATACATTAAACTAATTGTAATAATTTATTTAAATTGTAATTTTAAGTAACACATCAAGTTATATAACTTATTTCTATTTGTTTTATTATTATTAATTGTTTTTTTCTTTGTAGTAACTATATTCAAAATATTTACACAGAGTTAATAATGTTATATTTATTTTTTGAATTAAAACTTTTTAAATATTTTTATTAATAATAATTTTTTAGTTTTTAATTAAAATTAACTTTATATTTATGTTAAAAATATCACAAATTTAAACTAGACAAATCTTAATTATAATATTTTAAGCTAGGCAAGGAAGTTTAAGCTAACAATATTGAATACTTGTTTAATTTTTTGTCAAATTATTTATTTATAATATTAATTAAGTTTTTAAAATATGTTTTATTTGAAAACAAATTAAATTACACAAATAAATAAATTATTAGAATTATACACTATGTAACATATATACACAATATTATAATATTATAATTATAAATTATAAGTTTTACAAAACTGATTGATACTTAATTATGGCATTAAAATAATAAAAATAATAAGTGTCACTGCTAGAGTTGGGTAAATTTGTTATTTTTAATATATTTTAGGAAAATTTATAGAAATTATAACATTATATATATATATTAATTATGTAATTGTGTATATTGTGTATATTATATATATATTAGGAATCCCATTCCGTTTGACTAAAAAGATAATGGATAATGCAATTCTCATTATATAAGACAATTTCTATATTTGGCCAACAGTAGTTATTACAAAATTGAATTACATTAATAAACATTGTTATATTTATGATTAAATTAAATTATAAGTTAATATTATAATATCATTTATATTATTTGGTATATAATTTAAATTTTATTATTAAATATATATGCAATTTATTGTATTCTAAATGAGTTAAATTTGTTAAATTATTGTATAAAATTATATTATATTATTTGCAGAGCTTTTTAACACTTAAATAAATTACATTCATATAAACATGTTTATTATAATTTTGTTAAGTAATCATTAGCATAGATAAAAAAGATATTTGTTTTATGTGATATATTTTATCTGGCTAAATTAATTTAAAACAATAACCAAGTAAACTAATTATTAATATCAAAAGCATAAGTTTTGTTATTCATATAAATAGAATTTAAATAAATTTTATATTTATAAAATAAATAATTCATAAAAAAAATAAAAACTAAATAGTTTAATAGAATATGTTTTGAAAATCAAATTAATAAATAAAATAGTTTTAATAACTTATAATTTATAGGTTATATTTATAATGTTAACCATACTTTAAAGCAGTTTTTTATGGATATAATTTATAATAAAAGAAAAATTTGCTGACTTTTTTATGACACATTTATGTAACATTTTATTTATATTGTAAACCAAATAACAAACATTTTAATGTAGACATCAAATTGCTAATAAATTATAATTAACTTAAATTTAACACTTTGTTCATTCATAACGGATTAACATTTAAAAACATGTTAAACAGTATTTAAAATTTCAAGTTAACAAAGTATATTATTAATTTACTTAAAAATTAAGATATACTCTAGTTTATAGCAACAAGATAATTTAATGTTATTGATAAATTGTACAAGTTTATTTAATTTTTATTTTATAGAATTATTTTTTATTTGTATTTATTTGACAATTGTTATCAAAAGTTATAGTAATAAATTACAAATTTCAAATCAATCATTTTTAAAAATATATATATTAATTCCGTTTATAAAATCAAAGTCTATATAAATATATTTTTAGATTTAGTTTTTTATATATATATTTAATGTTGAAATACACTTCAGTTTTATCTTTATTTTTTTTCTTTAGCATCTTTTGATGAATGAGTTAACGATTTTATGCGAATATGAATCACAAACCCATGAAAGAGTGCTTTTGTCAAACTTTTGGATACAATATATTTTTAAATAATTTTTCTTTATTTTGCTTACTGTATGAAGAATTTTT
This sequence comes from Dissorhina ornata, assembly GCA_034695265.1. Taxonomy (NCBI): domain Eukaryota; kingdom Metazoa; phylum Arthropoda; class Arachnida; order Sarcoptiformes; family Oppiidae; genus Dissorhina; species Dissorhina ornata. Next base: position 4,786 of record JAQIWK010000056.1, on the reverse strand, counting down.
ACAAACATATTGTACCACTGATAAGATCTGCAAAATCTGTTTTGTATTATATGTTATATTTTTTCAGTAAAAATTTAATTTTAATTCTTAATATAAATTCTGTCCATTTATGATAACAATGTGTTATATATTTATATTGTATATATAAAATGATTTAAACACAAAAAAGAAATCAGTATATATATATATTGTTTAAACTATTTTTAAAAAACAATGTTCAAAATTTATTATAATTATAATAAAAGTTTGTTTGATTTATGAACTAATTTTAGTTTATATATATATAAATAATGCTTGATATTTAGCATTTAACAAAACTTATTATATTTTCTATCAAAATCAATGAATGATTTTGACAGTAAAACAGTCAATAATATAGTGAAACTATTAATACAAGTATTTTTGCACTCTTTTAGAAATCAATTTGAATGTAATCTTTTGGGTCAATGAAGAGAGAGAATGAGAGAAAAAGGAAGGGAAGACCAGTTCAGTGGAAAATAGCGTTTCTTATAAGCTATAAGAAGAAGAAGAAGAAGAAGAAGGCTTTTTTAAGTACAATATAGCAAATAAAATGTATAGTATTCTGCATATTGTGTGCACTCGTATATGAGATGCTATAGTATTTTTATTGGAGAATATATTCTGTAGTTATCGATGCAGTCGTTATGGATACAGAGGCAGCAACAGCTGCCAGACTTTTAGCCCATTGAATGACATTCATGTTTAGCATAAAAAAAATAAGACATCAATTTATTTGAATTGTTATTTTTATAACAATATTTCATAAAAGTTTGTTTAATCATATAATAAGACATGAATTGTTTGAGTGATTAGGTCAGTGTATGAAATTTTAGTTTAAAAAATCAGTAATAATCAAGTATAAATTATAATTAACATTTTAACAAAGTTTATTTAACTTTATCATAATTTTTAATTATTTATTTGTTTGATTAAATAATTATATACAAGTATTTGTAATTAACATTATATTTTAGTATTTAAAATAATATTTACATATATTCAATAAACAATAGAAAATAAATATTAAATATTAAATAAAACTAAGTTATACATCTATAAGTTGCTAAACTATACCCATATTATTCAATGTATTTTATTTTTTGTTTAAATGAAAGCCTTGTATTTGTCATAAGAAACTAATCTCTTATTTCTTTCATTTCGCTTAAACACTGCGTTCAGACAGAGATTATGTCATAAGCGTTGAGTGCAATCGAAATGTTTTTTATATAACCCAATAGAGAGTTATTATATTCAGTAAATACCTTAAGTGAGCCTTAATTTTGTGTTTTGTTTTCTCAAATCTTAAATGAAAAGAAAATTGAAAGAATAATTACTAAAATAATTTATATTAATTTTATTGTTTAAATTTTTATTCATCGAAATTATATTTTAAATACAATTATAAAATATCTACAAATAATGCTTATTAATAATGCTTATTATAAATTAACTTTTAATTTTAAAAATTCTGTACATTTGATGAACAAATAAAGATGATCTAAATTCGCAAATCAATTAGAGGTCAAATCCTAACTGATTTTTGGCTATTTTTGAGTAAAATGTATCGATTGGTATGGCTATATATGAGACAAAACAACATTTTAACAAAATGTTTTAAATAACAATTAGTTTATTTAAATATTTACTTGTATCATATATTGCAGGTGCAAATAATAAAATAGATCCTGTGCCAATTATACAAGCTGCTGTAAATATCCATAAGAATAGTCTAAAATATAAAAGTTATTTTACAAAAAAGTTATGTTAATGACATTTTTCATATTTAATAGATATCTAGAAAAATTTGTATCTTTCCAATATATAATGTTTTAAAAGTTATATTTTAAAAATTAATTTATCAATAAACTGGTGTCAAATGTAAAAATATATCAAAATAATGTCAACTATAGTATAGAATCTATACTATAGATATTTAACGTCATTTTAAAATATGATAAATAATTGTAAAAAATAAAATAAAATAAAAGAAAGTGAATGAAAGTAAAAAGTTAAAGTGAAAACCAAACAAACAAAACAATATAAAATAAAATCAAACTATAAGTTAAGTAAATGAAAGTTAAAATATTGCAAACCTGTCCAAAACCATTGCAACGTATTTCCAGTCTTCTTGAATCTAACAAAACAAAGCAAACGTTTAACAAAATTGTCACTGAATTTGATTTCCTTTAGATTGCAGTGAATTGTATTGAATTCATGAGATTTTGACTAAAGATATAAAACAGTATATAAAAACAGTTTCGCTAATCAAGTATTGGATTCTTGATATAAATACTAAAGTGAAACACTAAACTAGCGGTCGATATCTATCTATACCGGTAGTCGCTTAACTACATGAACGTCAAACTAATAGTTGCATAATATTATTATTAAAATTGCTTTATCATTAAACTAAACTAAATGTTTTAACTATGTATTGATATATTAACTTACACTTTTAAATTCATCGGCATTATCTGAAACAAAAAACACAACTTTTATTCAAATATTTCATAAATTGTAATATACTTTTAAAAACTTTATATCTAATAATATTTTAAAATAAACTAAAATATTTAATTTACTCATACCGATGTGATGAGCTATAAACATAGCATTGTGTATTACTTGATCCACTTCTTTGGGATAATAACTGGCGAGTGATTCAAAGAATGGCAGAACAGGACTGGCGTCCAAGTCTTGTATAATTAGTTCCTCTCCATTGCTTGCCGTAGGAAATAGATTAGTTTGTTGGGGAATCAATGTACGTATTTTAGCGCATTTGAAATCTTTAATCATATAAGGATCAGATTTGAGGGGAACGCAATTGGAGCAAGGTTGGGCATGTAATAGGTTGGCCATATCGGTGGCCACTTTTCCGTTGGTTGGTTTGACATCGTGATCTCGCACCTCTAGTTTGTACTGCGGAGGTCTCATCAGAAGTAATTTGGGAAGTACTCGGATAAAAGTGCGGCGAACCCACGGCGCCTAAAGTGATCACATTATAATCATAATAATAGTTATAACGTAATGATTATAATGTGTTTGAGTCCTACCATTCTGTGTGTGGATGGCGACCGAAAGTGTATGTTTAACACAAGTATAGTTACCAAAACTGTTTCATTTTTTTAGTTCAACAAAAATTTTTATAGATATTTGTAAAATAATGATTAAATGTAATGAAAATTGAATTGAATTTACCCGAACAAGTAACTAAAACCATTGTGAAGACTAAGTATTTGCCTAATAAAGGCATTGTCAATGAAGTGGATGGTATTATTTCAATTAATACCAAGAAAAAGAAAGTAAGCGAAAGCATTATAGACACGGATAGAGTCACCTAAATAAATGTTAACTCAATTACATTATATATACAATTGAATACTGAATTTAATTAATGTAATAATTGCTTTTACAACAAACCTTTTCGCCAGAATCTGACGGCAAGTAAAACACCAAAACTGAAAGACATGATATGCCAACACAGGGAATGATGAGATTTACCTGTTATTATGAATTTAATTAATTATGAATCATATTTAATACCATATAATACCGTATAAAATAAGGTCTTTCGCCGAAGTGTTATATTAAAGGTAACGTCAATATAAGGTTCGGGACAACAGCTGTAGTACTTGATCCTCTTCATGGCGGGTACTTTCATTATATCCCATTCAACGTTGATATAAAACTCAGATAAATCCATCCCATACTCTACAGTGGTTTCCTCTTGAGTCTCTGACGGGTCATTCAAGTGCTTTAAATCAACCTAAATATTGCTTTATATTATTGTATTGTCTAATCACTTAAATTACACATTTATTATTACTTGATTGCCATCAAATCTGTAAATAGTTATAATAATTAAATTAATTAAATTGCTATTTAAATAGTTTAAATATAAATAATTAAACTTACGTCCAGCTGCCAAACTTCATCAAACATTCTTGAACATTTCATTTGCGTTAAAAGTTTATAATTAGTTATAAATATAAGTCTTTTTTTTTAAAGAGAAGTTGTAAGAAATACCTTGCTGATCAAATGGAAAGTAGTTAATGTCTATATTACAAGAACTTTTATAAATAGCAGGTGGATTCCACACTACTTTGCCAGTTTCGTGCTGTTAGATCATTTAAATTAATTAAGTTATAAATTTTAAGCATTATAAATTATGATTTATATAATAATTGCTTACAATTATTGCTTTAGTCATAATTGTCACCTCATAGTTGCCGTCGGCACTAAATTTGTAATAAATATTTTAAGAATTATAATTATATAATAAACTTATAACAAACAAAATGTAATGCTTTTGTAAATTTGATACTAATTGTAAATTGTAAACATAGTATTTAATAATGTAAAAGTTTTAAAAATAATTGTAATATAATTAATATATATTATTCCTAACAATTGTAAAATATTGCTGAAAGAATAATATGTGTTAATTAAGTTAAAGTAAAAAGCTTTATAATATTTTAAATGATTTGTATTATTGAAAACAAGTGAAACTGATATGGAAATCGATGGACAAACTGATGCATCGTTTGTATTACAAGTCATACTATTTTTCTCTCATTTCTTACAATCGCTACGAATTGTAATCATTCCTCACATTCCCAGAGCATAGACTTCAATACATTTGCAAACATCTCACCATTAAATACAAGTCGAGCTCTACTGCACATTGATTTGTTACGTCCACATGACTTACAATTACAAAGTTATGGCATTTTATGCTTACAATTTGTATGGACTATAGTTTATG